>QOCX01005817.1:0-10933 GCA_005959815.1 Sarcophaga bullata | reverse complement strand
TTGCAGACCAATGAACCTTTAAAGAACATTGCAACACAAACTTTAGTGGAATTGTATCAAATGGATGGTGGTGGTGGATAAACAAAACGAAACAAAACGTAAGAAGAATGCAATAAAATTCAATGCAAATGCAAAACAATGAATGACACTGTGCGTATATGTGCATTAAACCATTAAGGACTACGTATTTAACTAAAGACCATAATTATGAATATACTGACAATGTCTCTTAACGACTTAAGACTGATGAATGATGAGTCACACTATTGTATGCCCTGCCAGAGAATACCAGGCGCCAACAATAGCAAAAAATGCTGCATTAGCTCAGTTGGATGCATTCACTCACTCATAGTTATCGATAAACGAACAAACGTACATAAAATTGCTGTCATTATTTATGAGTAACTGCTTGCAGTGCCAAAGGTTGATCGATTGACTGATTGCGTTACAAATCTTTGTAAGAATAAATAAATTTTGAAATTAAAAAAAATTTTTTTGAAAGGGTTTTTGTATTCGAATAATAATTTTAATTGTTATTGAAAAATTATTTAAAAAAAATTGTTTAAATTATTTCACAGAAAACAATTAACAACATGCGCCCAATTTCTGATATAAAGAGGAGAATTCCATAGAAACGTAATTTAAAAACAAAAAAAAATTCAAATGAGACACACTTTGATCATTACAGGCGGGCAGTTTTTTTTTTGGGGGGAATTTATATCTTTTTCACACACAATTTCAAAGGAAATTTTACTCTCCATCAGAACAATATAACGATAGGAGTCTACATAAAAGGCTGGACATATTAATTTGGCATCAATTTTTAAATGCAACACTATGAAGTGAATTTAAATGCATGATGCCTACAAAATTCATTTTACTCAAGCGTTGTAAATAGCAAACAATTCAATGCAATTGTAATTACAGGTCACAGGATACGAATTAGCCTGTTCTACTGTAGCACTTTTGCCCGTTTTCAGCTTTTTGTTAACAATTATGTGTACCCACAGTGGAGAGAGGTTTTCTCCTCAGCTGTCAGGTCATATTATCCTATAATTTAACATCATCTCCTGCAGTTTGCAGCTGGAAATGCAAACGATTTTATTTCTTGGACTCTATTCGCCCTTTTTTTTTCAGTTCTAGCACTTCATTGTTCCCTCTTACAATCTAGTCACCAGTACCTACAGTAGACAGGTCTTCTCCTCAGCTGTTAGGTTATATTATCCTATAATTTAACATCATCTTCTGCAGTCTGTTGCTGGCAATGCAAACGATTTTATTTGTGTGACTCTATTCGCCCTTTCCTTTAGTTCTAGCACTTCATTGTTCCCTCTCACAGCCTAGTCATAATTTAAATCCCTCTCTGGCATAAACATTTTGCCAAGAATTTTCCACTCAAATATTCTCAAACCGAGTTAATCATTTGTAGTCGCTATAGTTTAGTAGGAATCATGTTGGCTTATTAGACGTGAAGCCACGTTTCAACCTCCGGCTCAAACATCTGCAACAAAAAGAAATATTTCTTGGGCGACTTCCTCTCCCTAGATTTCTGGCAAATACTCTTTGAGTAACTAAAAAATCTGTAGTCCTGAGCCGACTTTAAAACTGTAGGACCTGCCACTCATGTATAAAAATTAACACACACAACATAAGCGATGTGAGAAGCTAGGTTGTAATCTTGACTGAGGGGTTGTCCTGCCACTCATGTATAAAAATTAAAGCACACAACATAATTGATGTGAGAAGCTAGGTTGTAATCGTGACTGAGGGGTTGCAAAGGCCAATTTAGTAACTAAAGTAAGTAAGAGTTTCTATATTTCCATGTAAATCTGCTGGTATAATCCCATCAAAATCATCATTGTTCGATATGTTTCTTGATTGATGCACGCCGAGGAACAGAGAATCTAGCACGTCTTCCCTTTCGATCTTCTTGGATTAATCAGATTTCCCAATGTGAGTTGTAAGTTGAAGTCGCTGTAGGTAGTGTGTTTGGCTTATTAGACGAAAGGCCAGGGTTTGAATCCCCGGTCAGACATCAAAAACAAAATATGAAAAAAAATATTACTTAGGCGACTTCCTCTCAGCAGATTTCTGGCAAAAGCTCTGAGAGTTGAAAAAAAAATTGCCATGAAAAGTTTCTCAATAAAATCTGTCATTCGGAGTCGACTTTAAAATTGTAGGTTCTGCGACTCAAGTCTAAAATTAGCGCACATAATATTGGTGGTGGGTGCAGCTAGGTTGTAATCCTGACTGAGGGGTTGTAATGACCAATTATGTGTATATGTATGTATGTGTACGCTTAAGTCCATTTCTTGACTTAAAATTCGTCAAGTTTTGATCTGTGAAAGGTTGAGTTCTTATGAGCGACTGCCTTAAATTCTTCTGTACATTTGCACAGTTCGAGACAATGTTATCGGCAGATCTTGTGTTTTGTTGATGCGCTGTTATTAGTCGATTATTTGATTAACCAGTGCTGCCGGATATTAGGTGAACAATGGTTTTTTATTGTCAACTGACAGAGTCAGAGCAATCAATAATGATTGTCCTTGCCTTTGTAGGAAGTGGAAATATTGAGACATTATTGAACGCTTTATGTTAGCTAGGCTAGGTTAATAAGTGAATATCCTTAATAAATCTTTTATAAAATAATATCATATTGTTGTTGTTATTGTTGTTGTTTTATTGCATCCTTAAAATAATTTTCAATTTTTTTAATTTTATTTTTTTTATTCAAATTCTATTCAACAAATATTTTTTAATTTGTTATTGGATATCTTTTGTATTGTTGTTGTTATTGTTATTGTTATTGTTGTTGGCATTTTGCAAATTTATTGTCTTATCATTACAATTTTTTATTGTTCAAATGAATTAAAAATTTATTTTCCTTTTTGGTTAAATAAACGAAACAAAACCGATACAAAACAAATTCAATTGTATTGTCTGTCCGTCTGTCTGTCTTTGCACTCCTTTACAGAAACGGTTTCGTTTCGTTTTTGATTTATTTGAGGCAATTTTCAAAACGTGATGGAATTTTCCTTAAAAAAAAAAACCAACGCTTTTAAAAGTATTTGTTTATCCGTGTTTTATTTGTTTAATGAAGACCAAAAAAAAATTTGATTTGTTTTAACGGTTTTCCTTAGGAAAAGTTACGTTAGTTATTGTAACTTCTGACACGGTAATCGTTTCGTTAATATAAGTCTAAAGGTCCACTTTACACTTCTGGAATAGGGGAGAGGGTGTTGTTTTTTTTTATATTTTTTTCCATACGAAAATTAAATGCAAATAAGGAAACTGTGCTGACCGGAAATGTTAATGCACATTTTATTATTGCTATTGTTGTTATTGTTGTTGTTGTTTTCTATATAAAAAAAAATGTACATTTCACTTTGATTGGATTTGATTTTGATGGGTACGTTCAGTGAATTTCAATAATTTCATTTCGAAAGCCACATTATTTGTCAGCACTACGTTATGCTACGTTCAGTTACAATTTTAACACACAAAAACAACAACAACAACAACAACAACAACAACAAAAAAATCCAATTAAATTTGCGACAAATATGATGATTTTTGCTTTTTCAGAATAAATTTTTTGTTTGTTTGTATGTTTGTTGGCCAGGTTTTAAATGGTCATTAACAACATTCCACTCATTTGCTAATTGAACAGTTTAATTAAGGTAAACTAGAAAGTTAATAAGCCATCCTGGCTCTTTCTAGTCAAAAAAAAAAAATCTTTAGCAATTAAAAATGTTTGTTCTCATGCCAGTACAGTCATAACTCCTTAAAATTAACGTGTCACATTAAAGATTCTTTCTCATCCCTACAACATTAAGCCACTAGTCAGTAGCTTTTAGAATTCATTGAGCCCTTGCTTTAGAATCTTATCTCACTCTTAAAAGTTTCTTTAGTCCAGTTAGCAATGCTTTAACGTTGGAGAAATTAGTTCCATACTTGGATAGGCAATTAAACATTTTAAAACAACCTTCCATGTAAAGCATGATAAAGTAAGTGTGTGCCATATAAAGCTGCACAAATCTGAATTCAATTCAATAGCGAGTTGGTAACATTGGTTATTGAATGTCTTTCAAAGACAGGAGTTTTTCTAGTTCAAAATTCTGTTTTAAATACAAAGTAAACACACATTTGGAATCCTCATTAATGTACTCGCATGCGCTGTAGTATCTTCCTGTTCGCAGAAAAATTTTTCAATGTCATCTTGAATAATACTGCAACCATACGATCGATTATACTCCCTTCATACTTTATAGAGTTTCCCAATAATGTCGCCTTCAAGCCAATAGCCTTGCTAAGTCTCAGGATGCTGCTTGGTGTCAACAAAACCAATTCTGCGTCTGATATGCATCCAGGTGTTTACTTCTGGGAGGCCTTAATGGTTTACTTGTTTCACGAATGTGTTCGTATGATTCATTGTCATTGTCATTGTTGGGCTTGAGATAACCTTCAGTCTTAATAGGCGTACTCTGAGACTACAAGGTTCTTTCTGAGACTACAAGATTCTGTCATTATACATGTTGGGCTTGAAATAACCTTCAGTCTTAATAGGCGTACTCTGAGACTACAAGGTTCTGTCACATTATGCCTTGATAGTCTGATGCGTGACTAAGATCTCCTTTTATTGTAGTTTTCCAAACAAAAGTTTTCATTGCTTCAAACGCACTCTTTATCTTCAATTTCGTTGAGCATTACCATCCGCCACCTCTCCACAGCAGGGTTCTGGTTCCATCGACTATATTGAACCTCCCCTACACGCAAGCTCGTCTGCTTCCTCTTTGCCGAAATTTCTAGGTGAGGGTTACCTTATTTTTCTTATCTACACGATTCAGCTTTCTCAGGCAGCCCCATACTATCTTCAATTTAACGTCATAAGAGCTATGTGCTCGAATGGTAGCCTGTCTGTCAGATTGTATAGTTGTGCTCTATCTTTTGTAGCTCCAAACCAAGTTGAATTGAGTACTACTTTGGATGGCATAGACTTCCGCTTGAAAGCTATCCGCGAGTTTCCTCATGGGCTCGAAATACTGTAATGTGGCAACAAAAACTTCTGCTTTTAGTCCAATAACCGTTCTTGGAGCTCCTAATAATGGATTATGGGAACTTTCCGCTTCTGTTTCACTATTCGTTCTTGACCCATCTGTATACCACAAAACAGTTCCTCTTCCGGATCACTCCATTCATTTTTGCTGTTAAGTATCATTGCGAAGGACTTCCCAAGGTCATAGTGTTTACTAGTTTTGTCCAAGAGACAGTTAAAGAGGGAACTGTCAATCAATTGATTCCTTAGGCCACCAATTCCTGTAATAAATTCTATGTTAGTCTTGTTCCCTAGCAACCTAATTAATGTCTCCAAAGCTTTGGCCTTCACTATCATGCACAGTGAACTTAAATCCAACTAGAGGTTTCAGTGACGCTGTAGGCTAGGCTCTCATTATATCTGTTATGCCAGCATATGCTAGTCTCAGTATCTTGTTCAATTCTATTAAAGCATGTCTGGGTTTTCCTGCGATGCTTTTTATATAGGCCTTCATTGTCAATTGAAAAAAAAGCTTCCACTTAGATCTGCAAGAAGTTGTGTGTTAATATGTATGGTTATGTCGCCAAAATACTATGGCCCTGGTTCGATCTTTATAGAGTAAAATTGGCCCTTAAATTAGGGACGAAATCTATTAGGATCTTAATAGGTTTTTCGACTTGTTATTGCGAATTAAGGACAAAGACTATTATGTGAGACAAGTCTGCCAGGTATGTGGTTATGAGGAGGAGGGAGAGGAGTCTGTTCACTTACATGGAGTGGTTTCTACTACACTAATCTGCTTCTTTCTTAAATATTCTGAGAGAGTTAGCCTTAGCTAGGATTTTTTACTTGAAGACTTTCAGCTCTGACATTATCTGACTTTTGAGATAACTTCCTCTCTCTCTCTCTCTCTCTATTTCTCTCTTCTCCTTCTATTTTTCTCTATCCTTAACTTCTAGTTCGCATACATTTCTAAAGGCAATTATAATAGACGCGTTTCTGCTGTCCGAATGCAGGTCTTTTCACTCTCTGTCAACCTGACCTGGCATTGTAAGAAACTATGCTGCAGAGAAGACAACCTTTTAATTGTTAAAAGAAACTCAAACTTGATTGACTCTGTAGTAATGTTGAATAGTTTACATTTGAAATGAAAAATACCCAAAAATAAGGTGATTAAGTGCATACATTAGACGCACGTCTTACAAAAAAAACCGATTCCCATGAAATGCTCATCGTTATTGTAGTTAAACTTACGCAGGAGTTCTGATTTTTGTTTCAAGCATTCGAATATGAAATTGTGCAGTACAAGCGTTTGATTGTTAAAATGTCGCACAAATGATTTACATCGTATTCAATTGAAAAACAACAAAAAATGGCCAGAAAAAAATATTAAAATTTTATAAAAACAAAACAAAATAATTATTTTCTTTGCTGAATAAAACAAGACATTTAGACAGACGTATAGGCACAATGGCTGGCTGGCTGGCAAGACGCTGGCTTACGCTTAACAAAATCATTTCAATAATAAAAGCTTGGCTTTAAGCAATGCATGAGTATCATCATGCATGATGATGATGGTGCACTTGATGGTTGACAATAATTTTTGAATGCAAAAACAAAAAAAAAAAAAAAAAATTATTTGCACACTGGGGTCATTAATACGTGCAGCGGTGTATAGAATGTGCCTTGAATATTTAAGTGGCGAAACGAAATAAAATTCAGAAAAAAAAAATTTTTTTTTTTTTTCAAAAATTTTTTGTAAATTAATTGTGTTGTTTTTTTAATTTTTGCAAAAATTAATAAATAAACACACAGCCAAATCCAGCCAAGTCCATGGAAGACAAACTAAGGCTTTTGCCCAAAACTGAAAATTCTTTTCTGGTTCGAAAACAAGATCTGCAATATCAATACCTCCACCCACCCCCAAAACGAAAGAGAGGGAAATTTTTCATACTTAAGACCATACATTTTGTAACAAGAAATGAAAAGAAATGAATTTTTGTAAGAATTGTAAAGATTGCCTCATAAGAAAAGAACAAAACAGAAGAGAACAGTACAGTACCGAACAGAAGTAATATTTTAAGCTCGTGTTGGACTCCCTGCAAGATTTTTGTTGAAGAATTTTAATGAGTTTAGATCATTGGCCAGATATGTTTTAAAAAAGTTAAAAAAAAAAAATATTTTCAAATAAGGCAAGTAGTTTTCCGCCTTTGGAATAATAAAACCCACCCAGTGAGAAGGCAGGCTGGCAGGCAGGCAGGCCGGCAGGCACATCAAGTTTGTTTTCATTTGTTTTTAATTTTTAAGTTCAACCACCCCTTTAACCAAAAACACACGAAAAAAAAATATTGAAATTTTATGAAAAATAAAATCCAAACAATCAATATTGATTTTTCAAAAGTACTTTTAAATTTTTTTTGTACTTTTTTTTCTCTCAATAGGTAGGTAGTAGGTACCTGCCTTAGCTCCTTCAATACATTTTCATTGCATGACATTTTTTTTTTTTGATATTTTTTTCTTGTTTTGATTTGATTTTTTAAAGTAAACATTTTTGATGAATTTTATGGCGATATCATGTCATTTATGACAGTTTTTGTTTTAATTTTTAATAATAATTTTCATATTTTATTTTGAATCTGATAAAATTTCAATTTCAATTTTAAATTAAAAATTTTCAAATTTCATCATCATCATCTGGTCAATAACTTGACTGCCATATTTGAAATACTTCATTGGCGTTTCTTTGTATTTTTTGTCTAAGTATTCGTTCTTGTCACAAAGCAGAGATAGGTTACCATGCATTAAAATACATGAGGTTACCACTTCAGCCAATTCAGTGCTGTCAGACTCATTGTGTTGCCAGACTTTATTTAAATTAAAAAACTACGGTTTGGAACCCCAAACAGAGTCTGTCACTTTAAGCCCAAACTCACTTACATACATACATATATACGGGGCAGTGGCCTATATTCTACATTTTGACAGATTATTCAGGGAATAATGGGGTCCCCAAGCGTTCTCTCAAGTTTCGGGCAATGACTTATAAAGTGAAAAAACCCTTTCCAATGACTCTTTAAGTGAGAGAATCTTCTTCCTTCTTCGGAATTGAACGAGAGCGCCAAGTTGGTGGGTATGCCTTCGTATTAAGCAGTGTGCAAAGGGAATGGAGCCTACAAGAAAAAAAATGTTAAGCTGGGAAAGAAACACCCAAACTGGGTTGAGATCCGGCTCTCTCAACGTAGAAGAATAGGTCCTTCACTCCTACTAAGCATGAATATGTATGTCGGAATCACTATTAGTTCCTGATATCGATGTCTTCACCTTTCACCAATGGCCTGTTTACAGTTAAATAGAGCCACATAAACTTTCTGGTGTCTTTCGAAGTATGAATGAATTCATAAGAGTTTGAAATCGAGAATAACCCACAGACAGATGTGGTTGTCCGTAGAGGAGAAATTGAGTTCAATTTCCCTTGTCTTGAAGGATTGATTCTCAGAATTTTATGTTTCCTAGGGAATAATATGAATTTAACCTTCTGTCAATTTACTCTCTAACAGTTTTTTTCTCCACCATTTAGAGAGTTCCTAATGCTATACGTGGCCGCTTCGAGAGTAATTCGTGATACATGCCTGAAAAAGCTAAGCTATGAGCTTATCCAACTACTTTGCAGCAATTTTTCATGATCTTCGCAAGTAGATTTTTAATGATCAGGTTACATAGTAGCATAGATACACCGCCATTGAGGAGGTCTGAAATGTATCTGCTTACTAAGCTTAGCATTGTCACACCCAGTCATTTTAGTGTGCGAAATTCTTCTGGCCCTGAAGACAAAATTACTTTCAATACTTGCCTTCGACGCAGAATGAAAGCAAATTTTAGTTAGGTTTTGTAAATACTCTGAAGCTAGGGTATAACCTATCTTTGTGCCTCCTGTAAATCATTAGGATTCGTACCATCAGAGCTGAGTCTTAACATCTTGAAGGAGTTAATAGCTGAAATCAGACTGAAATCATTTGGTATATATTCGTTCTCGAAGTTGCCGCCCCAATCCTCTCCTGCTTGGAATCCGTTCAAAACCTTTTAGGGGCATCAATGATGCTTCAGATATGATATTTATTAGATGACATGTATCACCGAAACTTCCAAGAGTTTTCCTCTAAACTCGGCTAGTTTAACTTACTTCCTTTGGTTGCTTTGAAACTTTTTAGAACAGGAATCTTGTCTGCCAAGTGGAATCAGTGAAACTTCCAAGAGTTTTCCTTTAAACTCTGGTAGTTGAAGTTACTTCCTTTGGTTGCTTTGAAACTTTTTAAAACAGGAATCTTGTCTGTCAAGTGGAATCTACTAGAAGGCTTGGTTTTATAAAAGTATGAAGTATGAAAACAATCTTATGGACTTCAGCATAAGGCAGGACAAATTGTTAATTGATGATTGTCATGTGATTGTCACATTGTTTGCCCCCCCCCTTTATTAGTCATTGGTATTGGGAATTGTAGTTGCCGTAGTCTAGTAGGTAGAGTGTTGGCTTGTTAGTCGTGAGGCCAGGGATCGAAACCCCAGTCAGGTATCAAAAACGAAATATGAAAAAAAAATATTTCTTCGGTGACTTCCTCTCAGCAGATTTCTGGCAACAGCTCTAAGAGTAAATAAAATTGCCATGAAAAGTTGTCTCACACAATCTGTTGTTCGGAGTCGACTATAAAAACTGTAGGTCCCACCACTCATATATAAAATTAACGCACACAACATAAGTGGTGTGAGAAGCTAGGCCGTAATCCTGTATGCATTGGGGGGATTTGTTAGCTCCTATGTTAGGGGGAAAAACAGCTCTCCTTGTGATTAAGTTGGCTAAGTATTGAACTCATTATTCCAAATTACTTATGCAGTCTGGTTTTCTATGTAAGTTTCTAACATGGGCGCATATCTTAAACAATCAATTATTCTGCCATTGGAAATTCATTCAAAACTCGTGTAATACAAAGTCATTCAATTACGTTGTTTAAAATTGTATTTCAATTACTTTTATTATATAATTTTTTATTACCAACAACAACAATTTGTAATAAATTTAAGAAAAATATCAATTTTTTTAAGGCTTATAAAGCATATGCTCTTTATATCATTACAAATAAATCGCGGCAAATATGAAAAAAGGCAAACACCGAGGAGGGGGGGGGGTAGGAATATTTCTAATGATTTCCAGGGAAATTATCATGGGACTTAATGGCCTACATTGTCTTGCTGAAATGGTGCAGAAACAAAAACAACAATAAATTGATTAAAGATTAAATTGTAAACAACAATAAAAACACATTCAACTTATTTGATTGATTTGTTCCCTGATAAATTAATTAACGTAACGTAATTATAATAACAATTAATTGGAGGCTTAAAGATTCAAAGAAATTAAATTTAATTGTGCTGCTGGCTAAACGTTGTTTTTAAGGCGATTGTTTTAATTTTTTTTTTTTTTAGAAATAATTTTCAATTAACCCCTTATCTTTGTTGTTATTATATGATTAACCGTTAATTTATTAATTTTTCATTTCGTTTCTCAATGTCATTGAAACAAGTCAAAACGTTATTAATATTCCTTAAGACACTCTCTTTATTTGTGGTTATTTTTTTTTTCGTTTGTTTTCTACGCTTCCAAAGATGATTATCATCGATAACTGTTACTGTGTGAGTGTGAGTGTGAGTGTTTTTTTTTATTATTATTTAAATTTGTATTTGAATACAAATGTAGTCATATATGTACGTATGTACGTACGTATGTATGCTTATATTTACAATTGTTGCCATCATTTACTGGACATTTTAACACTTCAATGCAATCGCATCAAATGCGTACGCATCAATACGTTTATTTGTTTGTACAAATATTGTTTAAATGATGAG
>QOCX01005816.1:0-12227 GCA_005959815.1 Sarcophaga bullata | reverse complement strand
TTAGTATGGGCGATACGGAATTTCGGTTGCCACAATAGTTGCTGCTGTAAATCATATTTACCCCATTCCTGTGAGTCAACAATATAGGCGTAGGATGTGTTTAAAATATCCTTATGATCAGATACTACGGATTCATTGACAAGCAACAAAATCGTTTCCAACTGCTTGGGCAATAGATTCTGATCGAAATACACCTCTTTTTCATATTGGCTAAGCATAATCTTAAGGCCCGATTTCAAGAGGTCATTTACGGATGTTATTTGCTTGCCTACCAGTGTGGTGCTTAGAATCGAGGTTAATGAGGCACTAAAGCCTGAATTCACTAGAACGCTTAGAAGTATAACAAACAAATGCAGGGATCTTAACAGGCTTCGACGTCTTTCGAATTGGTGGACATTTAAAGGCTGGGCCATAAGGGTGCTAAAAGAATACAAAATTCCACTGCCTATATTTGACCGTAAGTGTATACACTGTATTAAAGAGGCTAAACAGTTCAATATCCATAGTAACCATATTGGTCAAAGCCAGCGTATGCAATTGATCAATATTGGCATGAGCTATTTCAAGTATTACAGGCCACTATAATACAGCCATTGGTATGGCCTTATGGATAAAACTTCCCTCGGTTAGGATTGGCATTAGCAATAAAAGAAGAGTAAGGATGTATGGCCAATATCAATTTTACGCTCCGCTGCATAGGTGAGTGCTCCTTTTGAAAGTGAAATAGCTGAGTATGTGTGTGGGCTTAAGTCGTACCGAAACCGTTTACATAATGCACGTATTCGGTGGAATGTACGGCCTGCGGTACCAGTTATAAAAACTCTGAACACGTTACCTTTTATGATTTTCGTATGTAGCTGTGTATGAAAAGAATTTAAAAAAAAAAATTGAAATCATTGCAGCATTAGCAACAGGCCACTTACCAAAAACACTGTGGGTGTATCATAAACATGGGGCGTTTGAAAGCGATAGCCATGAATCATTCTTTATACTGTCCTCTATAAATTGCCGGCGATTTCCTTAGCACCAGCCGGTAACGTTTAAAATACGCATTTTGGAAATCGGTTGTATAATTTGAACACTTCATTGCGTATATCAATGGTGTAATCCACCTTCATGCCAGTAATGCCGTATAACCTGATACTGACGTTAAGGCTACATTTAAAATATTCTCTTGCCAACACCAGTTAAAAAACTGGCGTATTTCACGTAGATTGGGTGTTGGATTAATAATGCGTTTAAAAATAAAAATCATGGGCCCATGTAATGCATACCGTCCATGGCGCGGCTAACTACATCGAGTATCGGATCATGAACACTGCTAATGTAAACGAAAATTAAATTGTTGAGACCAATGCCAAAGCATAGACAAGTCTTTTTATTACGGCCCCATGCCACAACAGGTGTACGAAATTCCTCCATTAAGGCCTGTTCTAAGGGCCGTACGATAATATGTTGCGCTCTATTAAATTCGCGTCTTCGCTTAAACGCAACGAAACTACGAAAATGATAAATGCCATGCAAATAACGCGTAAAATTGAACACAAAAGCCAAATCATAATTTCCGGTTTCTACGGGCAGCAAAATGTTACATCCGACTCTCGTACAATTTATACCTGATATCGGCTCTGTTGCTGCCGAGCCTATAAATACCAGCCATAGGATTTTGTGCATTTTTAAAGCCTTATTAAACGCAACTATTCAGCAGCTAAAAACGGTTTAAAATGTTACACTTAACTGGCCATAAACTGTGCATTGAAACGGTATTTATATCGTTTGGCTAAAACGTAACAGGATTTGTTTTGAGAACAAAAGGGGATATGAAGAGGGTGGTGGTGGCATGGTAAGAATGATTTGACCATCATGATTTTTAATGACTCTGTTTAACTATCATGCGTTAATGAGTTTAATTAGCCCATGCACATGGAAGGTAATAGCAGCCGTATTTTACATAAAAGCGAAAATATTCTGTCTTATCCTTTAAGGTAGTAAGAGAAATAGGCCCACATTTAAGATTTTTATTTTTAGAAAAATAATTATAAGGAATGGCTCTCATTCATTGAAATAGTTTGTACAACTTACATGATGTGGGAGATTTCTAGACAGATTATGGGAGTTTCTTACTTAAAATATTCGCCATTGTTAGCTATTGTACGCCCTTTAATTTCATCATCATCTGATGGTGTCACAGCTCAGGATATAAACACTTAGGCCACGTGCGTAATCGTAAAAGCAAGCAAAACTTCATAGCTAACAATGACTGAACATTCATTTAAACTAACAATGTCCAGCCTCGATAGTTGAATGAGATCGTCCGCCATAATCTTGGGCATGTATCACGTCAAATACAATGCGTAAACTGAATGGCTCTGAGGACTACGTCCAGCGCGTTCCTTTGAGTTTTAACAGATTTTCCGTGCAATCTTTATTAATGTAGAGAACTCTCCTAAAAGTTCCATGGTTGCGTCATGTCTGGCCATTTCCGCAATTTCCCGAAATACCACAATGTTCTCCGTTACTCTCCCAAAAAGTAAAAGCAATGAATACCAGAATACATTATCCAGTATAGGCGCTAACGATTACACTCACAATGTTGCTTTGGGTTTAAGCAGATTTTCCGTGTACTCTTTATTAATATAGAGAACTCCCCTAAACGTTCTATGATTGTATGACGTCTGGCCATTTCAACCGCTCTGCAGTTTCCTGAAATACCACAACGTCTTGGTACTCCCACGCTGTATCAGCTTGTTTAAAGAATAGCGTTCATCAGTCGAAAATATCGTTGTGTGAGAAGCTAGTGTTCTAAAATCCATCTGGCTGTCAGATGACAATATGGCAATATCATTCCAAAGATATTAACGTCTTCGGTAATTATTACATCTGCCCATATGACAGACATTTGGAGAATGGACATCCTAAATTTTTTTGAGAAATTATAATGCAGTATCATGCAATCGATATTCCTATAAGGCCAGTGTTGAGATGAGTAAAATAATAATAAAATAAATAGGAAAACAATAACAAATCAACACTGTTAATTCTAGAAGTTGCCAAACTGAAAATCAACGATGACAGACAATATTCACAGTGAAGTTATAGTAAAAAGCGCAGCGTTTAAGTGCTGCTGTATTCACGCAAGAATAAAGTAAATAGGAAAACAATAACAAATCAACACTGTTAATTCTAGAAGTTACCAAACTACAAATCAACGATGAAAAACTATGTGACAGACAATATTCACAGTGAAGTTATAGTAAAAAGCACAGCGTTGAAGTGCTGCTGTATTCATGCACCAAGTTGTCCATTTAGAGGTTTTATTTATTTGGTAAAAGGCTTGCTAGTTGCGAATATAAATAGTTTAGCAACCGAAGAGCACGTAAAACTTGCTGCAAATGTGCTGACTGAAGAGTGAATACTTTGTCAATTCCACGGCAATATCTACAATTGTGCTTTAAATTACGGCTTATCAGAATGTATTTTGTGCTATTAAATCCGGTTGACTATTTCCAGCAGCCCAAATATGGTAATTTAGTGCTGCAGCAATAACCTTCTTATGCTAAAAAATTTCCTTGCAGTTAGGTATTGTTTTGTTGTATTTCTTCCAGCAGTTTTCATTGTTTTCTTTAATTTTTTATTGCTTTTTTAAATTATGCTCCTCATTCTGAACAGAATATGCTGATTTATGTAATTAAAATTCAAATTCACTTTCAATTTAACATCCCACCTCTGCAGGAATTCATTGGTCTATGCTATGCTATCAACGTATGAAAATATTTGCTGAGAATGAAATAATTTTTCCATAATTTTCCTCATAATCGTCATCATCATCATCATCATAAACATTTGAAATTTTCATTTAATTTTTAATTTAATTTCTTTAGATTTTCCCCATTTTGTAGTTAATTTTTCCTCTTCTCTTTTCTTTCTTTTATTTACAGTTGCTGCTACTGCTGTTGCTGTTGCTGTTGCTGTTACTGTTACTTTGCTGCTGCTGCTATAAATAAATCTCTCAGTGGCAAGCATATTTTAAAATCTGAAGTGATTTTTCAAATCTCAGTTCATCTCTGCTTATGAGACACTGACTGACTGCCTGACTGACTGACTGGCTTTGGATGCATGTGACACAAGTTCACAGGGTCCTATTCTTTGTTGTTGTTCTTGTTGTTGGTATTTTCAACAAAAACCTGAAGGTATTCTTGTCTCCAGGCATTATGAAAACTTCAAAATTCATAGAAGCAGTGTAAGGAAGACCTGGTAGAAGATGTTGGAAAATAAGTCTGATGATGATGATTATGAGGAGAGGATAATTTTCATTTCAAAATTGTTGGAAAACCTACAACAGAAACTGTTGCTGTAAAGGTTGCTGTTGCTGTTGCTGCTTCTGATTGCATAAAACTGCTTAAAGGGCATAAATTAGTATTCCAGCTGAAATGTGTAAAAGAAAATACAAGTTTTCCCTAGAAAGATAAGAACAGGGGATAGAGATTCAAGAGTAATGCAGTTGGAAATGTCACACATATTTAAAACACAATTAAATTATAATTTTCTTTTTTTTTACTCCCAGTAAAGCGTAATAATTGTGGCATTTTCATTATTCATAGCTGCTTGGCAGGAGTCCATGTATTATGGTGTGAGAAGATGTACAAAATGTTTAGTCAACCGAACTTCTTTAACACTCTAATCCACTCCTTCCACACTCATTATTTACTACACCCAATTGCCTTCCCTCTGACCTTCTATTGTACTAGAAAGCTGGCCATTTTGAAACCGGTACAATGTTTGTTGAGTGTTGGGGCTTTCCTGAAAGTTTTCTGCTTTACTCGGTCTTCCAAATTATGTCCCTAACGAATGCCTCCTTGATGTCCGTGCATATCTATGAATTTGAAACTTTTCTCAAGGAAATTTTGGATTTTTTTTTTCGAAATTGCATTTCTGATGAACTAGCCAGGACCTGCACGGAGCTCATAATCTCTAAGTAAGCTACAGAACATAGGTTTTCCGATCTCTTCAGTTACACAACGTATTCTCCGGTTTTTTCACAGGGAAGCTCAACTTCATTGGCAACAGAAAGAAACGTCCAATATTGCCAGAATCTTTAGACTTGTATGGATAAGAAGAATACTGATTTATCACCGTACACCGCACAGTTGTGATCGTAACGGATCACTAGCCTACTGAAAGCTATGCAGGTAGTATTTACATGACTTCTGCATAAGTAATGAAAGAAGAGGTGGAAGCTTTCCTTTATCTCATGTGTCACTGCCTTGCTAGTGACTCGGCGCAGCGGATGTTATTAACTCCTAAATTTCTGTCATTCTAGACTGAACTCTTTAATTCAAAGATTCCTGCATAATAAAATTTATTCTAGAGTCCGGTTGGTTTCCTTTACTGATAGCAGTCATCATGCAAGTTAATGACACTGGGCGCTAAAGTTATAACATTGCGAGGGGTGTTCATACTAGTAGCTGTATTTACTAGTGCTGGCCGATCATGGTTCATGTACGACGAATTAGAATACTGCTTAAAGTCCTCTGTCGTAGCTAGGTCGATGTGAATGAGGGAAAGACAGTTGATGTTTCACTTAAAGACTAGTGCTGCAGGATCTTTGCTAAATGTTTCTTACACGTCATCTCCGGGTTATTATGAATTGACCCTGGGAATCTTCTGAGAACTTGAGCTGCACACAGTTTTTACGGTTTCAGTAATGTGGTCGTAAACACTGAAAGGTTGTCTCACGTGGCAGTAATGGGTGGCCACGGTAACTAATCTTTGCATTCGCCCAAGGCCTATAGAGATTGCTTGACACAATTATAATCGTCTTATACTGGCAGTTAGCCTTGTCTCATAAGAACATTTCAGTAGGATAATTGATGGAGTCCTCTACGTAAGCTAAACTTGTGCTGTAAAAATATTTGCATTTAGTGGTCAGCATATCAATTTAAACTCCACACGCCTACGTTTAAAAACCAAAGAAAAAACGGCACAAGAAAAAAAAGTGTAGCAAGAGTGGATTACTTTAAGAAGGAGGTTAAAGGCCAGCAAACATTCATCTTTTCCTTTTTATGATTTTTGCTAAGAATTTATCTTTTCATAGGAGAAGGTTTTTTTTTTTTGTTTCTTTTGCATGATATTGCACTCTCGTTTCGTTATGTTACGTTACGTTACGTTTCGTTTCGTTGTTGGTTGGTCGGAATGTTATTAAATTTTTGCTTAATTTGCACAATATGTATGGAGGAATACATTGAATAACATGAGTGCCAACAATAAAACAACACGAACAACAAATTGCAGCATAAAATAAAAAAAATCCTTAACAAGATTCACGTCTCACGTTGCAAGGACGGAGGACAGAGAGCAAGCGGAATCAGAAAAAGATATGAAATAATAATAATAAAAAAAAAACGCAATTGCATGACATTGTTTATTTACACAAACGCACATACAGTAGTGGCCATTGGCAGCAAAGCCAAACGAAGCAAACAGTAGCACAGCAACAGCTTTCAAAAGGAAACGGAAACAACACAAATGCTAACCATACATCCACACATTCTTGTTAATTCAAAAGAGAGAAAATAATTTATAAATAAAAAAAATTTACACAACAACGGCTGCACAACACGCCAAAGGTAAGTGCGTTTACACACCAACAACAATTTATCTTTGGGACAAAGAATTGCTTTAAAAAAAATAAATTTAAAACTCTTTCAAAAAATAGCCAAACGCACAATGAAATTGCTATTGTATAGGTGTGTTTATGTGTGTATGTATTTGTGTGAGAATAAGTGAATTTTTATAAATAAATGAATAAATGAATGGCGAACATTTGGTCAACCAACAGAAGCCACCAACCAGCTACCACACACAACTTAACTGAACTGAACTGATGTTCAAAAATAATTCATGATGAGATGCAATTTATATGCTACCGTAACCACCATATACCACTTTTCTCCTTTTCCCTTTCCTTATTTCTTTCTCTCTCTCTCTCTCTCGATATTCCCCTTTTCTGCATTCAACACATACACTTGATTCTATTCATACTGTACAGTGAAAGTCAGTGAAAATAATACAACAAAGATGAGTGTATAAAGTGGTACAGTCAACAACAAGGTATGGTTTGTGTCTTTTAATTATCTTACACGACATTTTGGAGGTTAAACATCTGAATATCTATCATGTCGCCTTAGCATTGAATCACAATGCAGCCCTCTACACAATTTCGTGTTGAGGATCAATTTATTTTCTACTGTAGCCACCATATTCTAGTTTTTCTGTCACTTTGTTGCTCTCTTTTTCTCTTTTCTCTTCATTTTTAACGTATTGTTAAGTGAAAGTTAGGAAAAATTTTACAGTACCAAATATAACATAAAAATACGGGTTTATGTCTTCAATAACTCATGTGATATTTTGGAAGACAGCCAAGGGTTTGTTCTACGCTGTGAGAATAGCGACATAACGCTGGACTTGTATCAAACAATTTCCTCCTTTTCGTCGGTTTCTACAGTTTCTGTAAAATTATGGTCCATATGGCGAAGGCCATGTCCCTAATATACTTCACAAATGGAGTCGCATAAGCCCCACAGCAGATTTGTTCATTGGCCACTAGCAATTCCATCTTATAGGGTTGCTCTTACTACATTTCTAGTGATGAGCTAGCGGCTAGATTGTGCTTTCCAAAAGTAATTTTGATATTCAATTTAGATCACATCTCTGATCATCATTTTTCAACAATTTTGAAGTCTAGTCGACTAGTTCCTTTCTAACCGACTCCACGTGGCTTGAGAAGTTGGAAATGACTCTCAAAATTCGTCTAACGTCCCATTAAAAAGCGAAAAAACTTTTAGGAAACACAATTCCAAAATTCACTATACGATTTTCAGTGATGCCATCCTAAATCGCACATGATAGGAATTTTCTACGTGTACAGAACGAAAGTACGATTTTCACTGACATTCACTGTAGATAGCCCCACTGATAGAAATGCTTAGAAGAGAACATGAATATGTTTCACACAACCGAATCAAAAACAACAACAACAACAACAACAACCACTTATGCGAGTATTTATTGTTGGCCATTGTTACTTATGCTGCCAAAGCATAGCAATTGCTGCTGTAGCCATTGTTATTGTTGCTGTTGCTTAATAAGAATTTTTGATTTTCAGGGATTTTTGTGTAAAGATAAGCAATTTTTTTAGATTAGAAAATACGCTTTCTCCCCTTTACTTTAGTTTCATTGCTCTTGTTGTTGTTATTGTTGTTAAACAACACAATAATAATAAAGCAATAACAACAATTCTATTCTCTGCAAAAAGAGAATAAACGATAACGGTTTCATCTGTTGGTATGCAATCCTGGTATACCAAGTTTAATTTTGAATGTGATTTCATAAAAAAAAAGGGGAGCAAAGAGAGGGCACAGATGATGACGATACTGTGTTTAAGAGAGGTCAGATTATATGAAATTATTATTGCTTGGAAATATAAACAATTTTAAGGGAATTACTTGCAATTCTATTTGTAGGGGCAGTCATATATACCGGGTGCTTAGCAAATAACGAGAGTGTAATTTAATTCCCCTCTAGTAAAAAACATCTACCACTTATAAATGTGCATGTGGGTCTAATAATTTCTTAAGACATATGCCACTTCCAGGATCACTTTATTTTGCTGAGAATTTTTACAGACACTATCTGAGTTTTAGTGTCCAACAACACTAAGTTGAAGGCACTGCAATACTACTATGATAGCAAATCTTGCGTCTAACGATTGCAAAGCAATCACAACAAATATGCTTTGAGCTCTTAATGTTCACGTTCACAAAAACACTAAGTTCACCTCAGCTAGCCTGCACACAGAAATGACGCGCAAGTTTGGCCAAGAGATGCCCTTAGTCTGCAACGACCAGCCCTAAAGTATCGCTACTAAGGAGACTTAAGGCCTGCTTAACTTCAGCGACAACCAGACTACCAAGATTTCGCGTAGCATACGAAACTTAAGTAACCCTTGTCGGACGCATCCACTGAGCAGAGAATTTATGCTCGGTAGACCCAGGGGCCAAAAAAAGTGGGCTCGGGTAAAGATATGCCATAGGGACAAGCAATTGTGTTTAAATTTGTCTCAATGTTTTCCCTTAACCCGAGAGTTTCATACGAGGACTCGCACGTTCTGGCTCAGATGACCAGCTGAACGAACATAGTAGAACGGCCGCCCAGGCACAAGTTCTACGATTGAGGTGAGATGAGATAACCGCCCCAATGAAATTACATCGAACATGACCGCTATGCAACTGTATCTGCCTGAAATACTTGACGTTTGGGCCATGCGCGATGTGTGTTGTCGTTCAGGGTCCCGTTGTTGGTTTGTGGCGGGCTACCGGTCCAACAGATCGCCAGAGGCCTCAACCAGCGGCTAATCCCAATGGCGCTCGAAGCATTCTGTTAACCAACACTCGTTAGAGGGCGGTGCGGCATTGGAACCGACACCTATGTGAAAAATGGTTTTACAGACTTGATGCCGTCCCAACAGAGCCATCCAAGTCTGCTGCAACAAAGTCCCAGGAGGCAGGTCATCTCAGGATGATGGGTTCGTATTTCGAGCGTTAGTGCGCACATCTGGTACAACGAGGAGTCGCAAACCATGGTATAAGTACCGGAAATACCCAAAAGGTTTCCATGAAATCTATAAGGTCCACGGCGTCGCTCTGACCGCGTCTCGGCCCGCCACCTTGACTCTACATTGTGCTGTCTTTGAAACCGGACATAACCCTTTACACGACCCCCCGCGGGGCCGAACTGTCGTTTCGTTCTTTTACCACACTCCCAACGAGGCAATGAACACTGGGAGAGCAAGGGCTGGAGCTGCTGGCGGGAAGAGAGACAGGGAGACGTAGCGCGGACAAAGCTGCACGTCGCTCCACGGCGCGCGCGGGCCGCCGGCCGGTTTGCTTGTCAGCTCCGTAAACGAGAAGCGAAGTGCTCGATGTCACTCGTGTTTGTTCCACGGCGTGCTCAAGACTTGTAAGTGACGCGCAGGCGCGCGCGGGCGCCCAAACAGACCACATGCACCCCGGGGGTCACAACCCTCATTGCACGACGCGTCGCAGGCAGGCCCTCGGGACGGAGCGCCGATGTTCGTGGGACCGGAGCGCAAGCAGGGTGTCGGTGTGGTGCGAAGGCGGGGGCGGTTCCTACCCACATTCGCTGCTCTCCTCCGGTCATGCGACTGTCGAGTTGCGGCTACGACTGGCTCTCTAGGTGGGGCGTCTGACTAGCGGTTCGTCACTACTTACCGATCAGGCGGCGCGAGCAGGTAACGTGCCCGGACCGCCCTGTACGGCTGTCAATCAAGGGTACCGCCAGCTCCGGTGCGAAGGAGGATGTACCGCTTACGCACACACTGTCCTCACCTCGGGGTTAGCGCCGGGCGGCGCCGGCGGCGCGCGCGGCGGGCCCGCGAGGCAGACTACGGTGCTCTCGCTCGGCCAGCACAGAGCAGTGGCGGAGCATCTATCAGTGTGCGTCTTGTGCGCGCCGCCACCGCTCTGCAGGGGACTGCCCTGTGAGCAGCAGATCGGGCGAGGGCTGCGAGACCTGGATACGGCTCAGCCGCCGCGGCCGGCGGCCGGGCCCCGCTGCCCAATAGAGATTTGTTATTTAATAGTCACTCATAGCCGACATAACGGTAATTGAATAACATCGCAGCCTGTAAACAACTATCTAGCCATACCAAGTGGTAGGGCGTTCTCGTTCTTGCTTTTTTAATTCTGTAATTGACTTAACAAATTAGGAAAATTTAAAGAAAACATTGAAACCCTCTACGCTTTAATTTCCTTTAATGTTTAGAAATCCTTCCCCACAATAAATTGCTATGGCAATACCGCCATTATGAAGGGGCAACCTTTCAAACCCCTCTAAAAAATAATAATAAAATTATGTTGGCTCATAAACCCAATTTACTAATGATGATTCATATTTCTGTTGTTGTTAATCGTAATGCGTATGTCATCGTATGGTGGTAAACATGGTAAGAATTTTCTCATCGATCCAAAATTTCTATCATAATTAATTCATTAATATTCACAGCAGTTGTTATTTAACCATCTAAATAATCATTATCATCATAAGACAACTTCTTCTTCTTCTTCTTCGTCTGCCACCACAACTCCTTTTATCCTATACTTCTCATGTGCCTATAACGTAACGTAAAGTAAAGTAAAGTGTAGACAATGAAAAGTTGTTTTAACAACCATTCACCATGTAATCTATGTATGTATGTGTGTAAACCTTTTTAACATCGACAAAAGCCAGCGAATAAAAAAGGCATTTATTGTCGCGCGTAATTTGTAACGAAACTTAATTAAACGGGATTTTATAAATTCTGCTAATGGTGGCGGGGGAGGGGAGTAGGAGGTGTCGTAAACCTAAACATATCTGCTTACACCTGGTAGCTAGAAATGAAAACCTTTCAAAGGCATTCGTATAAAATTTAAACTGAGAACTTAAAGTGAAAATTCTAAAGAAATGGCTTGGTCATGGATGGCAACTCAATTTCAGTTGCGTTGCCAGTTGCAAAAAATGTTATTACAAGGGGCAATTGACAACCAACATTTAAAAATTTCACATAAAAAAAATTTTCTTCGAAAACAACAAATTTATAGTTGCCAACTCAACTCGCGTTTCGTTGCCAATCATAATTTTTTAAATGATTAATCGACGTACGATTTTCGTTGTTTTATCACTCACCAGCTGTATTAAGATCCTTTTTCTGCAAACACGCGCTCAAATTTATTTTTTATTACGGCACCTGCCTCTTACGAATGTGGGTAACTGTTTAAAAGTTTTCTAATTGTTGTTGTTTTTGTTGTTATGGTTTAAATCTTTATGTTACCAACGTGTTAATATGTAAATTTGCATAATTAAAATATTAATTATAATTTTAAAAAATTCAACGGCTTAATTTAAACAGAAAATAAAAAAACAAACAAAAAAAAAATTTTTTTTTGAAGACAAAAAAACTTTTGCCATTTAAATTTGGTACCTTTTTTAAGTACTTTTTTATCTTCAGAAGACAAATCAAAAGTAAACTGCCCCTTTTGTTATGTTTATTTGTGTGTATAAGTGTGTTTTGATTGGTAATAAAAACTCTTTCATTACTTCCTTCATTTCGTTTTTTTTTTCTTTCTGACCACTTTCTTTATTTAATGGCCACTTGCTTTTAACATGTGTGC
>QOCX01005815.1:341-12228 GCA_005959815.1 Sarcophaga bullata | reverse complement strand
ATTATTTGTATTTTGAAAGGGTGAATAATTTTGTTTATTTTCGTTAAGTTCGTTTAACTTTTACCATTTTTCAGAGACGTGAAAATTTTAAATACGAAAATATTATTATTGTTTTTGTGCTTATTCAAGGTAAATAAATGCCCTTTAATAATTCCATGAACATACTTGATTAGAATGAAAAATTGCGATGTTTTTCGAAATTTCATATGTTTTCGCTGTGTGGTACGAACAGTTATTTGATGCATATTAAAAGTGAAAAGTTTAAATTTTCTATTGCATGTCACAACTAGAAGTATTAGCATTCGATATACAATTTATTATCGTAAACATTCTTTCTACATATGCACATAAAATTAACAAAAAAAAATCGATTAATTATGCCAAAAAGTGACACCATGTCACAATAAATAATTACGATTATGTACACTGTCTCTTTCGTTGATATAATTATTGCTTTTGAAACGCTCGATGTGACCCAAAAATGTCGCTGTGATACCCCTATACTTTCCCAATCTGAAGTTGGCACGATTTCATTGGTATTTAATAATCTTCTTTATCGGAACAGGAATCGATATACCTACGGATATGCCACACATCATAAAAGTATTATCTCTTTCATTGAGAATCCGATCTTAATCCGGTGTTTTATGTTAACTGTGTCTTTGAGCTGGAGGTGCGAGCTTCGAAAAAAACGTTTTGTTCGCAATATGAAATGTCACCGATTGACGCATCGCTGGTATGCTATCGTACTAACCCTCACTTCCTATATCCTTCAGTCCCTCCTCCTCCCACCCGGCACGGCCATTAGAATTACTCCGGAATGGCTTAGCTTGAATGCTTTTTTACATTAAATTACAATTTTGCCTTTGAAACTCCAACCTAGGAGTTCTACATAAACTTTAGGCCACATGCTGACAGCTTGAGGCCCTTCATAAAAATCCTAGAATTCAGTATCTCTCCCCATTAGTTGGTCTCAGCCCGAACACTCGTTTGACAAGGGCTATCTAAAATTGGGACAGCATAATGAGATTATGTACCGCATCTTCATCTTTATTCTGTAGAATTTGGAAAGGTATCATGACCAAATCTGTCCAGGTATTTTCTGATGTAACCACCAGCAGAAAGTGGGTCACATCGTTTGGATGTTTCGTTCTCCAACCATGGGGTAATATTAAGAATAAGGTGAAATGTTCATCCTCCCTTTAAACCGTTTCCCCGCTTTTATAGATGCAATTTATTCGGAGTTCTCGGAGTTATTTTTTACCTGTACCAGTACTGCTTCATCAGACACTGTCCTGAAACTACTTATCTGCTTAGTCGCGGTTAGGCTTTCTATACACTGAGGATAGCTTTCTCCGTTTCGTCTCCACGAAGAGTACTTCCGACCACATTTCCACTTTATCGACGTTATAACCTCGATATTATTCTCCTCTTAAATGGATTTGGTGTTCCAGAATTTGACATCATCCTTGTTAGTACTCCCAGGTTTACAGATGAGTTTTCACCGATAAGTTTTAAGCGTTCCTTAAAGTTCAACCTGTTATCGACAATTACTCCCAAGTATTTTATAGCTCTCTTCGATTTGATCTTAGTGTCTCTAATGGTCACTTTCATCTTCTCCACTATTTTGCTGCCATTTATTAAGACGGCCTCTATTTGGTTCAATCAATGTGCGTGTGTCTGCGTAGACTAGAATAAAATAATAATCTGTACTTACCCGATGATGAAATTCTGGGTTAATTACCGTTTTGGGTATTTACAAAAGAAAACGTTAAAGCTCAGTTTCAGTTCTGTTGATATTTTTGTTATCTAAAGTGACTAATAAAATAGTAACTTGTTCTTATAGCATGATATTTAACTTAAAATTTCGANTTTTTGTTATCTAAAGTGACTAATAAAATAGTAACTTGTTCTTATAGCATGATATTTAACTTAAAATTTTGAATAATTTTTCTAGTAACTAGTAAAGTTAATACTAAAAATACAAGAACAAATTGTTGTTTTTGTCTATGGATGTTTAAAAAAATTTACAAATACAAGAAACAAAATTTTTGATTAAACACTCAATGAGAAAATTTAAAACTACGAGTTAAAAAAATTAACGAATTTAATAAAAATGATGAAGTAAATATTTAATGTCCAATTTTCCTTTTTACACACGTTAAACACAAGAATGGAGTGCATATTTACCACTGCCACTTCATATTTTGGATCTTTAAAGGAAAAAATAATCTAACTAATGCCATAAACACATTGCAGGCATCAAGTGCTGTGCAAGAATTTTTCGAAAGTTGTGTTAGCCAAATAGCATGCGCTTTAATTATTTCAAGGATGGTAGCTTTTAACTAAATTGATTTAATAATGCCACTAAAATGTTTTTTTAATGTTTGACAATATTATATTGTATGCATCGCCGCATGGACGCTTGATTATGCACTGCATTTACAATAATCATTTCCATGTACACGCGTGTATTCTATTTTTGTTGATATATTGCGCGGGCTTTGGCACCTCGAATGTGTTTACCGCATAACTTCAGACAATATTTGGAAAAATATGACATATTTTTCGCATTCAACGTACGATATCCAATGGCTAAATACAGTAATTTGTTTTGTTTATAAGCCTATTCATATTAAAATCAGCTTCGTCGACGTTGAAAAACGTTGTCAAAATTTTTGAGAAGGAAATCATCATTTTGCAAAAGACATACATACATAATTGGCCATTACAACCCTTCAGTCAGGATTACGGTCTAGCTTCTCCCATCACTTATGTTGTGTGTGTTAAAGTAGCGGGACTTACAGTTTTAAAATCAACTCCAACGACAGATTTTTGAGTTCATGGCAATTTTATTTACTCTCAGAGTTTTTGCCAGAAATCTGCTGAGAAAATCTGACCTAAAGAGATGCTAATTTCTTTCGAAATTAACATTTTATTCCCCCAACATAAGCAACATAAGCATAAAAAAAATTATTCTTATTAAATAAAATATTTAAAGTGAAACTCCCATATCCATACATACGTACATAATACAAATTTGTATGTACATAATCAGGAAAATAAAAATAAACGTACAAAGAGTTGAGAGTGTGAATGAGAGGTTGAAATTCATGTTACTATGGTATATTGTATGTAAAAACATCATAGATTTATTATATTTGCATAATTACGTATTTAACAATAAACAAATTTCAAATTTTATTTGTAAATACTCTGGAAATATTATGATTCTGATAAAAAAATTTGAAATTTGTTTTTGTACGAACATACTCAATATAAAAACTAAGATCTTCAAAAATAAAACAATCAGCATTTGAAAAAAATCATAAAATCACGTTTTTTAGTAAAAAAAAAAAAATAAAAATAATCATCAAAACTATGATAAAAATCATCATTCTGGCAAAACTAATTTTGAAACTAAGAAGAATGAATATTGAAAATCCTTACGTATATTTCGTAAGGTTGTGATGTATGATTGTAAGCGAAGGAATGCATGTAAACTTAGTTTAATTGACATTCGTTTCCATTTTAACAGTTTTCTTACAGAAACTAGCTTCACAGTTCTATAAACAAAACGAATATCCAATACGAACATCAGAAGAACTAATAAATCGATTATGTATAGTTGCCAGTTCCCCTTGAAGTTATTACAGATAGCAACTGATGGCCAGCATTTTGAAATTTAATTAAAAAAAATTATTTTTTTGTAACTTCAAATTTCTCTCTGGTGTTGCCATTCATAATTGACCCAGAAAATAATTTTGAAAAAGAAAACCAATGTGATGGCAACATTACAACAACTCTATTTGGCATTTTTTGCAACAATAGACATGTTTCACTATGGGTCATTATTACAACTTGCCGTTAACTAAAGGGAGGATTTTAACTGGAAGATAAATTGTTTTTCGTTATTATAAGTGGCCAATAAGATAGAAGTAAGCGTTAAGCTAACTTTTAAAGTTTATGTCTGAACTTGCCATATTATCCATTATTTTCAATATGGCAACTTGTATTATAAACAAACTGAGAAAATACAAAAAAAAAAGAACCAGTCGTTGCCACTGTGTTTAAAAAAAACCTTGTTTAAGTGAACAGTTTTATTGGCTTTGCTTTGACACTGCCATATTTTTGAAAATGTTAACTTTATTTTATCTGTAAGTTATAATAAGGAAAATAAGTTAAAGGTGACTTTACAGTTCCCTTTAGCTAAAGCTACCTTTAACGGCAAATTGTAATAATGGCCTTAAATGGTATTTTATTTTATTTTGATTTTATTATATTTGATTTCGCACCTTTCGGAATTTTTTTATTTTTAATTCATTAATTTTATTTACCGTAATTAAAAACACTTTGCAGTAAATTTATAATATTATTTAAATTAAATTATAATAATTTATAATAATTATTATCCAGTTTATCGCGTTTTAATATTGTATCAATGCGACTGAGAAATTATTATTTTCAAAACAGATGTTGAAAACCCCAATCGTGCATTTCATTACTTTTTTTTTTGTTTTTTGTTTTGATTCACACAACAATTAGCACATCGATAGACATGTTTTGCTATCATTCGGTAAATTTTGTTAATTTGTAACTTCAATATGGTCAAGGTCTGGGGAACATTAATAAGTTGCTGCATTTTGACAAAAAAAAGGGAAGTTAAGGAAATTGATAAGATTTTACACTCATGGAGTAAATTGGTGTTTTTTTTTGTTGTAGATGGGTTCATTGAAATTATTTTTATGTTAACAATGTTAGGAAAATCGTTTAAAGATCTTTAATTTAAAAAACAAGGAATTTCTCACATTCATATTAATAAGCTGGCATTTAAACCTAATAATGGAATTGAGTTAAGGACAATTGATAAAGTGATAATGAAAGTTAACAAGCACATCAATGTGACACATAAGGATTTGATAAGAGAATTAATAAAATGAGAAAATTGTTGTTAAGTAACTGCTCTTGCACACTTCAGCGTATACAGCAAAAAAAGGTATTTTCTTTGCGGTTTTATAATTTTTTTTTTACTTTTATTTTAAAATGTTTATTCAATTAAAATTAAAATAAAAAATCACACTGTGAAAAAAGGAAAATAATAACATAATATATGATTTATTTTTAAAGTGGTTAATAGTTTACATATGTAGACTGTGATGTAATTTACAACAGGCAGACATTGTCTAAGTATATGTTCAATACGATTTTGGCATTCCGGTACATTATACTAAGCCGGTACATTCCGGTACAATATACTACGTCGCCTGAAAAAATTCCCAAAATCTTATTACAAACTGTAAGACAATTTCCTCCGACTGTCATTTTTCCTATGGACGAGAAGTTCTCTATCGGATTTTGATCTGAAGACAGTGCGTTCAAGCCTTGGAAATTAGCTCAGGCCGCTTTATATGATAAGCCGGATTCAAACAAAGGATTGTTTTTTCAACATTTTTTTTTTTTTTTTTTTTTTTTTTTTTTTTTTTTTTTGTACAAACAGTTTCCTTTTTTGTTTTCTATTTAAAGTAAAACGCTGATAACGGGAGATTGGTTTTTCCCTTTCTCTAAATTTGAGATTTCTCTTCGAAATTAAAATTAATACAATCAAAAAATGTATCTTTAATGTCCATGCTGGAAAACTGCGTCAACTAATTCTGTTCAATTAACACGATCATTTGCCAAAATATTTACCTTGTTCTCGGTACCCGGATTATTTACCATCTGAAACCATATATTTAGTGGTCGGCTAAGATTTCAATGCCTCTTTGAATTCAAATCGAGCGTTTATCTTGCAATGTTTCCAAATGGAAAATCTCCAAAACTATCTACAGTCGACCCATTCAATAGTGTCGATAGCCCACCATAAAACACTTGATAGCTCATTTGAAATAAAACTCTCGATAGTACCTTCGATATTTTTGCAGCTCTACTAGATGGTCTTCTCAACATGTGGTCTATTCAAATTCATTTACGTTTCCGGATTTTGTGTTCGGTATTGTGTTTAACCGTCGAAAGTTCGCCCAGAAAAAAATTAAGAGTTTATTTCGAACATTTGTTGTGAAATGTTTGTTATCTGCTTTTGGAGTCTTGAGTAGAGCTCCGACTGTTACAATCGTACCCATTTATAGATTTAACGATAACATTGTTCGTGCAGTTGATTGTACGTCATATTCTGTGAAAGGAATGAATTTCTTTTATTTATCCAGTCTGTAAAACACTCATAAAAATTTCTATTTTTACTGGTGAGGATCTATTTTCTGCTCTATTTTTATTGGTGGTAAATGGCAGTGAAACGTTTTCCATTTCGCCATGAATAGACGAACAAACGAACAGCGTTTGAAAGTCATTGAATTTAATTTATTACCAAAATTTATCCAGCGTGAGAAATGTACTTCCATAGAATATGTTTTAGCGTCAGAGATAATTTTTTACTAAATGTGTGTAACAACAGACAGAATTATCAACTTTGGTGGGAAGGAAGAGTGCAGAGGCAGTTCAAGTGTTTCTATAAAATTTTATTTCTTCGGCGACTTCATTTCGGCAGATTTCTGGCAAACACTCTGAAAGTAAATAAAATTCCCGCGAAAAGTTTCTCAAAAAAATCTGTTGTTCGGAGTCAACTTTAAACTGTAGGTCCCACCACTCATGTATATAAAAGATTAACAAGCAACGAACAAGTAAGCGGGTGTGAGAAGCTAGGCCGTAATCCTGACTGAACGGTTGTAATGGCCAATTATGTATGTATGTATGTATGTATTCTCGTGGCCTGAAAGACAACATTACCTGACACCGTTGTACATATTATACTGCAATACACTTACATACGTCATTGAGCATAGTTTCTCAAACATGTTGGATGTATTTTTTAATTTAAAATCGACAACAGATTTGTGTTTTTTTTTTTGAAATTTTATTAACTTTCTGAGCCTTTGCCAAAGACTGCTGAGAGAAAGTCACCGAAAGAAGTATTTTTTATATTCGTTATGTTCAAGATGTCTGAGCCAGGAGTTGAACCACTAGATCTCATCTAATAAGCCAATACACTATCTACTACACTACATCGACCATAGATTGTAATACACTATAAAGTAGACTGATGTGAAATAACATGACTTTATATTCTTTTACGCATAAGACCTATTTAAGGTGATTTAAAATTAATTTTTTAGGAGAAACTTTTTTTTTTTTAATATGTGCAAATAACATTTATAGTGAAGATAATTATTGTGCAATACTGTTATTTAATGACGTCAGTAGTAGAAATATTATGTGTGGTTGCCAAAAATTTTAATGCTAATTATAGCTACAAGAAGTAGTGATTTATTAATTTCGTTATAAATTTGAATTAATTTCAAATTAATTTGATTTAAATATGTTTTTAAATTAATTAATAATGTTTTTAATTAATAATATTTTAATAATAAGAGAAAAACAATATAATTTCATATTTAAAGAAAATTCGTGAATTGTTATCGAAGGTCTCCTTCAAAATTTTATTAGTCAAGGAGATTTCAATTTTCGCATAATTCTATTAAATTCTCTGTGATTTTTTTAAATCCAAAACTGTATAATTAAGTGACGTCAAAATTTGTTTATGAATTCTTGGTAGACAAGATCTAATTTTGCAATCGACTGTTTCCGAAGGGGGCCAACATTTGCGAACTTATCAACTCATACCTCTTTACTAGAAACTGCCAAAAGTTGATGACTTTCTTTTTATTTTTGTGAAACAAAATTAAATCATCTGTCGCTAAACTGGCAAAAATCCAATAATTTCAGGAACGTTCAATTAAAGGGTATTCCATACAATGAAGAAATATTATAAGCATAATTAATATTTAATAAAATAATTAAGAATATTTAAAATATTTATTTTAATTATTTAAGAATTTATATGCCTATTAAAGAGTCTCATTTTATTCCATAGCAAATAGTTAGTTCAACTTGATATGAATCCCCTAGTTAATTGATATGAATACCCCTATTATTTGTTATTGTTGTATGTATTATGCTGATGTGTTCTATTTTTTGTTCGCTATTCTTTCGCGTTTTTTTTTCTTTTTTTTTGTTGAATGTATGCATGTGTGATGCCAAAAATAACGTGACAATTCGTTAGATTAACGTGAAAACAAGTGTGTTTTGAAGAAAATGATTCGATAATATTTCTTCAACAAAAGTCAATAAATTTGTTTTTCTTTAAAATGAAAAATTTTCTTGTAAATTTCATGATCAACCAACAATTCTACAGAATTTGTTTTAAATGAAAAAGAAAACTTTTTTTAATTATTTTCTTTTTCTTTTAATTTAAGGTAAATATACCGTATGTAGAACAAATTTTGAAAGAAAATTAAATTCTTTGTTTATAACAACAAATTAGTAAAAATTTTCTGTTATCAACGAATTATTTGTAACGAAAATTGATTCGTTATTAATGCCAAAAAACTTAAAAACTACAAACAATTGTAATTAGAAGTACGCAATTTGCAGAACCGGCTATGTTCTTCAAAAAATTTTACATACAACTGAATTATCATTTAAACTCATATAATCAATTTATTTAAATACAATACAATGTAAAACAATACAATTTAATATGATATCAAATGAACTTTGTACTTTAAAATTCATACAAATTGACACACTTTCGATTTTATGATTGACTCACTGATATTAACAAATAATTCTAATCTGTGCCAGGTAACAGACTTACGAATGCAAAATTTTCACCGAAACTATGCTGGCAATTTTTTTTTTATTTTTGTTTTTTCTTCATTATCATTTTGCACGTGTTAATTTGTCTAATTTTAGCACACAATATTAAGCCAAAAAAAAAAAGTAAAAATCAAGGTAAATAATTAAATAATAAATTTCATAATAAGAGAGTAAAGAAAAATTTTATTCAATTACGAGGGCAATGTATTTCAAACCAATAATTAAAATACAAAATAGAGAGGCACGGTATGTAAACGTTAGAGGTTTTGTTAGAATAATATTAGTTGCACAGTGGCAAAATTCTTATTTGATACGATATTTTCTGATGAATATCTCGTTGTTGTATTGACATGCATTTTGATTTAAAAAACTTAAAAATGTTTGTAATATTCTTACGTTAAACCAATAAAGTCTAAAGTTGCTTGTTGTTATTGTAAGACTGGCATTTTATAGAATCTTATCAATATTCTCTAATATTTATTCTTGCATTTCATCAATAACTATTCTATGGTCACAACTGGCAAATATTTGTTGAAATTTGCATTAAAGTGTTCATAGCTTGTGTTATGGCTGCTTTAGGAGCATATATTTGACGAACTTTATTTTCCAAAATTAATTACCAAAAATTCTCAAATAATTTGTAATTTCGACAAACATGTACACCGCGCCGTCACAAATAACAAATATTTGCAACAGAAATTCATTCGTTTGCAAGATAAATAAATTTTTACATTCAAAAGAATCGAAGCCAGTAGCACAAATATAATTTAAATTATTATCACATCATCATACATTTTTTCTTCTCTATGTTTGAAATAAATTGTACTCAGAAAAATCTCTAACAGGAGATTTCATTTGAAGATAAGCTAAGATCATCGTCAGATTCTAATTCCATTTCCGAAATAGAATTTATTTTTAAAAATGCTTCATAGCCCGGATTTCTACTGAATTAACCATTAAAGCTGCGAATAAATTTTTGATCTTTTGTTTTAACCAAAACTTCCTTTTCGGTTGTCGGTTCACCTTCACTTGAGATGAATATGCCAAAAATGTGTCATGGGCTGTGTGGTACGTAGAGCTATTCTGTTAAAACCACAGTGATGTACGTACATTGGTGTCCAGATCATTCAATTCTTGCTAAAAGATTTTGGTAATCATCGGCCTATAGTGCTCGTTATGAAATATAGACAAATAATACCGCCAGCCTAAAATCCATATCAAAAAGTGACTTTTTCGAAATCGTACCCAATTTATCAATTATTAATTTTGTACATAAGTGGCGGGACCTACAGTGTAAAGCCGGCTTCAAACAACAGATTTTTTTCTCAGAGTTTTTGCCAGAAATCTACTGAGAGCCAGTCGCCAAAAAAAGTTTTTATTAAGTCTATGCTGGAAATTTCTGACCTGGGGTTTGTACCATGGCCTCACTTCTAATAAGCCAACACACTACCCACTAGACTACGGCGACTTCAATTATGGTGGTAGTAAAATGAACTATTCGCGTATGAAAAGCGCAATGGCAAATGCCAAAGCTACAAAGTGGAGTAAACTCTTCTAGTTGAGTCTATGAGTGCACACTGTAGGCATATGATCCCACAAGAACCACTTAGTCAAGAGTTCTAATCTCACAATTGATTTCCAATGTCAAGAACATGGGGGAACGTCAATAGCAAAAAGCATTCCTTGTTGCATATTGGGGTCAGTAGAACTGTTCACAATGTCAATAGTGAATCAGTATACTTTCACTATTTTCACATTTTCCATAGGGAAATACAAATACACTCACAGAAAAAAGTCCACATACAGCATTGTATGTACACTGTTGTATGTAGACTTTTTTACTCTAATTTTTTGTATTTTTCTAATAATTTCTAAGTTATTAATGTTCGTTTTATATTCGTTTTTATCTTCAAGCATTCTTAATTGTAACAACATTCTTAATTGTAAAATCAAGGGGAAAATGTATGTAGACTTTTTTCTTTAACTGTACATACATATATGTATGTATATGTAAATGTATTTGTTATACCCAAAATATTTCTCTATCAAAATTATTTCGTTATGCTTGAATTTCACAGTAATGATAAGCTCGTCTTTCAGCTTAGTATGTTCATATGTATGTATGTATGTATGTATGTATGTATGTATGTAAATATAAAATGTATTAAATTAAATTTGAATTAAATATACAAGAATTTAATAATAAATTCATAACTTAATTTTAAATATAATATGAATATAATAAAATATTTAAATATGTATGTACGAGTGCATATGTTTCATTATTGTTTGTACTTAACCTGAGTATTAATCATGCATTTTACAATTGAACTCAGTTTAACAATTTTTAAATATGGAAAGTTTAAGTTTAATATGGAAAGTTTATACAAGGTAACTTAAAACTGGTTGTGAAAGATTCCCTCATACAAGTAAAAATCATGAAAATAATTTTCCCTTTGTTTCTTTTTTGTTTGGTACTTTTTTTCTCTAAAGCTATTCCCTTTAAAATTGGGGAATTGGCCCATTTTTGTTTTTTTTTTCTTCTCCATTAACAATCTTTGTTTGAACATGATCATGCATGCATTGCTTGTAATTTTCGTTTATCATGTACATATTGGGTGTTAAATTATCAGAAAGTTTTATAATTTCACTGAGCAAAAAGAGCGTAAAGAGTAAAACGAAAAAACAATTAAAAGACATGGAGAGATAAAAATATTTCATTTATACTCCCAGATGCAAATAATACTCCCTACGAAGAAACATTCATAAAGAAATTAATTTTAATTATTTTTCAGTCAAATAGATAATAATTTTTAAGAAAAAGTAAATAAAACAACAGAATCTGATTTTAATCTACATAAACAAATCGCGACAAGACAAGTCAAGACTTGTTGAAACAAATTTTATTAGCTTTCGTTATAACAGCCACAATTATTTAAAACGAGAGCAAAAACTAGACAAAAATTACGCGGAAATCGTATTCGATTATTAACAAAAAAAATAAAAAAAAAAAATAAAAAATAATAAAAATGGGTTTTTACCTCCCCCGAAAATTAAAAGAGAATAACAAAAACAACAATCATGTATTGAATGTTTGTTGAACGGCTTTTTTTTTTGCTTTTGTTGTTAAAACGAATGTACTTTTTACGCTAATTATGGGGAATTCTACTGAAAACGT
>QOCX01005814.1:0-12229 GCA_005959815.1 Sarcophaga bullata | reverse complement strand
AATTTCTTCTCCCTAGGTTTCCAAGCACTAGAAAATGACAAAGAAAATGTTCTGCTTTTGGAGAAGGGGAGATAAGGGAGGTATTTATATTCACCTCCTTATAAGGCCAGTATACGTTGTGTCTGACCAGTGGTGTGACCTCATGTCTAATAAGCCAACACACTACCTACTAGCCTAGGGCGATGATTGTGCCAATTCGTTCTGCAATTTCCCGAGTACCACTGTATAGTAGAGACTCGTGATCTAAGACCATTGTAGAAGCCATTATATGACTACCGAGTCCCTTATAATCATTTGGCCATTGGTAATGATGCTACCAGTAATTATTATAATCAGTCTGCCTGTAGTTACTTCCACAAAAATTTATACTCACCCCCAAGCCATACGTAAATGACTTTACGAAGTTCGTTACGCAATTTACTCAATAGCTCCAGAGTGGATGAGAATGAGGTCATATGCTCAGAACATGGGTGAGGTGAAAAACTAGGTTGTAGTCTTGAACCAACAAAAAAAAAAAATAATGGATTTGTAAAAACCCATCCAGTTAGTAGAAAATTCTGTCAGCATCGAACTATCTGAGAGTATCTTAGGCCCACTTTAGACACTTAGTTTCAAGGAGGACTTGCTTAGATAGGGTTGGAAGGCTTATCAAGCACTAAGCAAGAATTCTAGTTACTGACAACTGAATAGGGTCCTTTAGTTTGCGCAACAGGTTTTGTGAGGAGCATTATGCTAGAATCTATACAACGATTAAGGGCCACAACCAATAGAGCGCATGGTTGCAATGTATTGGATCTTTAAGAGGCCTTCTTAAAACGTCTGCGGAAGAAATCATTTGCTAAGAATATAAGTTGGGCATCCAATGAGTTTTTTTTGCTTATTTCAGTAGGTTATTGTACATTAAGTTACCCAAGACGATCAATATCGAGCCTTTTTTCTCATCATATTGCTGAACACCCAAGTCGTAACGTCGAACAACAATTTTCCGTCAGAGTAACTTAATTAATCTCAGGGTGGACAGAATTCAAAGCTTGTTATGCATTACTAAAGCCAACTTTGTCTCCAACTTCCCACCCCCTTTTGTCTTTCAAACCAATCACTGATAAAAACATTAAAGATTTCAAAAGCAAAGAATTACAAAAGAAAAGTTAAAAACTTTAAACACAAAACTCAAGTCAAATCATTTTATTATGCTTTACATAGAGAGATAAAGAAAAAACATCAAAAGATTTTCTTTAAATTTTTCATTTCTTCTTTTGATTTCATTTGCCTTGATTTGTTGTTGTTAAAAATTTTAAACATTTGTAGCACGAACAGTATGACAAGTATTAAGGAAATCATATGCTGATGGTTAGTTGAGTGTGTAGAAGTCAAGTTAGCATTTAAATGGCTTTAAAGGACTTGTTTTTAACAAAACCAGGCACTTATCTTTACATTGTAACAAGCAACCAACCATCCAAATACATCTCTCTCTATCCATTTATGCATTCATTTTGTGTATCTTTTTATCTTTGTCTTCTATCTGGCTTTGAAAAATATCCACGCCAGTATTTGTTTTTCCTTGACATTTTTTTCTTCTCCTCCTCCTATGTTTTCTTTTTCTTTTTCTTTTTTTTATAAACAGCTAAACACTAAAGTCATTATGTAAATTCCCCTAAAGGTGATGAGAAATAAATGATGTTAAGAAAACAAAAACAAAACAAAAAAAAAGGAAGAAGAAGAAGAAGAAAAAAAATCACCTCAAAATTATATGAAAAGTTTCAAAACAATCTCAGCGTGTTCGACACTCAACAACAACACTCAACTCAAGAAAATCAAATGAAAATCAAGTCAAAACTGTTTCACAATCACAATGTCTTTGTAAAGTGATGGCGTATTCGTAAAGTACAGCCCTATGATAGGTTCACACCGTAATCTAGAGCCATGTGTTCCAGTTCAAATCGAACTCCAACTTAAACAAGAAATATTTCTTCCGACAATCAATTGCTTTTCAATAGGTTGCTGGGAAAAACCTTCAGCATACCTAAATGCCTTCAAAATTACTTTCATATACTGGGTAACGTGGGTGCTTCTAGTTTTTTTTTTATAAAATTTTCCTACTAGAAGATCAATTGAGGTGTCCAGGCCTTCGCTGAAGGTTCGTGAACTCGCTATCTGCTATACAGTCAGGATTACAACCTAGTTTCCCACAGCACTTTTCCTCTCAAAGTCTTTGTCTGAAGACTGTTGAGGGGAAGTAGCCGAAGAAATATTTTTTCCGTATTTCGTTTTGTTGGTGATGTCTGACCTGGAGTTAGAACCGTGGCATCACGTCTAATAAGCCAGCACACTACCTACTAGAGTACGGCTACCAGACTGTATGACTTTACATGACATATTGACTGAAAATTTGAAGATGCCACATAGACTCACTAAGTACATGGATCAGAGGCCCACATATTGACTGAAAATTTGAAGATGCCACATGGATTTCTATTCCAAAGTAATCATCCTTTGTGTTCCAGAGAGGACTTAGACTCACTAAGTACATGGATCAGAAGCCCACACAGATACAGAGGACAATTACCAAAGTAAAACTCCTTGCTAAACAAAAGAAGGCCAACAAAGGTCTTAATTGGCTTAGATTACGTATCAGACAGAACAGGTCACTATGGTACGTTATTCACCTTGTGCCGCTCTCTATCTCATCTAAAGCTTATCAGACTCTGAGTGTAGTTGTCCTCTAGCTCAAAGAGAAGTCTTACGTAGGGTGATACAACCTAGGGTAGCCTTATCATGAGGCGGCATCATTATGCATAGAAGCGTTTCCACCCTTGCCACAGTTAAACACAGTGCCGGTACTAACGGAATTCCACCAAACTTGCGAGAACGTTAGACGTGTGTGCTTATGTGGGTTTAACGTACCTACCACTGCCTACAATACCAATGAAAATCTTTATCCCAAGTCTCGACTGAAAGAAAATTCATGAGATTCTTGAGCCACTCTCTTACGCGCAAATGTCTTCCTGTTTTATATGCCACAGGTGTAGGGATACCTCACATTATCTCCGACCCTTAACCCGACCTCGAACACTCGGTCTTCTACCCACCTCTGCTCCTCCTTAACCAACGTCGTGTTGTGTCATGATGGTGTGGGTATCGCTGTGGATGTACAGACGGACGGCTCGTCCCGCCTCTGCTTCATTCAGTATTCGCTGTTTGCTCTTGGTCTTCACCCAACAAAAATGTCTTGTGTCTTGTTTAGTAAAAATATACAAACATAGGTTGTAAACTGATTTTCTTTCCCTCCTGGCCTTTTCTATTTCAACCCAACAATTTCTTTGTTCGGATTCTGTTGTATGTTGCAGCAACATTACACAAAGGACTTCATAAACATACTTGGCTTGAGTTCAACACTTGCTTGCTTGCGCTTTAAGCCTTGTACTATGCCTTGTATTGGGCGTTTGTATTAGCACTCGTATTTGCTTGCTTGTCAGTGTATATGTCACATAGACAGGAGGATAGCTTACGCTCTTCTCAGTTCTAACATTCATGAAGCGGAATGCAAAAGAAAGAACAACAGAAAAATCTGAAAATAATTTTTGAATAAAAAAATAGCAATTTTAAGTACACAAAGTTGAAAACGAAGACGGTGAAGAAGAAGAAGCAATGCAAACTGGTGTTTAAAAACAATTTTTGTCAAGGTAAGTTGAATGACGGAGTGTTTAAAGCTCAAATGGAAGAAGAAGATGCAAAAAAATAACAACCGGAAGCAAAAAGGATTATTTAAAGGTCAGTGAAGCCTGCCTGCCATAAAACCAAAGAGAACATAAAAAATGCAAAATGGTAACGGCAACGGTAATGATGATGGTGATGGTGATGGCAATTTGGCAAAAGCATCGAGAAGAAGCAGAAGAAGAACTTGAATATAGTTTTAGAAATTGACTGAGAAAAGTTTTAAATTTTTACGAATACAAATACAGTAGAGTTCGTAACAATCTATGAAACAAACAAGGCATGGTGCATACAAAATTCAGCCTCGAATGCTGGAGTCATTACGGTGTTTGAATAGAGAGGAGGGAAATCTTTAGGCTGTGACCTATCTTATCTATTCCCACTTCAATCCCTAATCCTTATGGACTAACACTTTATTTTTTGATCAATATTAAAGCCTGATAAAGGTTAAGGTTTTACCTCGTTGTCCCTCTACTCTTAACCTACGTTTATTTATTCTAATGGGGGCTACTGTAGGTCGGCGCAATCTAAGAGTAATGCGCTTGGCTTCTTCGATGTAGGCAAGTTCAAAAGCCCAGATCAGCATTCTCCAAAACACGAAATGGCGAATAAAAACTATGTCAGCGGCGACAGATTGTGACCAGCGGGTGTGGGCCAAGTACTTGTTTACAACATGGCTCTAAAGATTTCATTTTGGATTTTAATTGGATAGTAATTCTAGGTAACAGATGTTAGTTTAATTTTGCTCGTTTTTCTAGAAGGTTTTTCTTGATTTCTATCATCATGCAGTTCCTATTCTGAGCAAAAAACTTTGTGTATAAGAAAGGAATAAGCAGATTTAATACAAAATTTCTCGTGAAGAGTTTCTCCAAATTAATTTAATTCGGTAGTTCGGTCTAACTTATTCAAATATATAGTCATGAACAGAAAAAACCTGGTTGACTTATTTTAGCTTTCTCTACGTTTCTAGACTGATAAGGGCTATAATATGGAGACATATGGTTTAGACATAGATACTCCCTAAATTTGTCTCTTGTACGTTAAGGATAGTATTTTATGATTCATCAAATGGGATGGTTTATATATATTTTGAGGCTGACTAGCTCTGTTACTATCATGCGCTAGTCATGCACTTTTACCCTCTCTCGAGTCGCTCAAGCTCATTATGGTCTCATCCTCTTCAAAATTCCCAGGAGCCATGAAGTTTGCGTAACTTGGTTTTTAGGTTGATACAATGGGCATAACATTCTGGAGAAATATCGAATTTACGGTGATTATGTAATATGGCGAAAGTTCACAGATCTTCTTTATATCATTTATAACAAAGCAAAGACTGTAAATGTGTGCGTTAATGTTGGTTCATATCGTCATGACCATATTTGCTTGCGAAAATGGTTTACATGACCACGACCTTTTCTCATCCACATGTCATACAAAAAGTTTTTGTAATAAGCCGGGACATCCATTGCCCTCTTTGAGATCTTCTCCTTTCTTCTCAATGTTCTTGCCATCTTATCATAGTGGGTTCTGCTTCGCTGTATTGAAGATCATTCTTCTCATAATGCGTTAGGGATCTTTCATTACATTTCCTTACCGCTTTAGTTCGCATAAAGTATTGGAATTGTCCCTGTTAACGTCAGCGTTAACATTATGTTAGTAGGCAGAGAACGCTAACCTTTTGTGTCTGTTCCTGTTCGACCTGTTCGGCATGCTAAAATCTTAGCAGTCCTAATATGTTCTCCTTAGATCTTTTACTTCTACCTTGGATTTATGGCCTGCATCTTACCCTGCTCAGACAATTTGCAACTCAGCTCAGACATTTTAGTGTAACAGTCTTTCTGGCAAGATCGAAATAAATAAATTTTCCATTGAATTTTCTTCCATCTGTCTTTCGGAGTTGATTAACACACAACATGGGTGTATGAGAAATAGGTGGATGTCTTGCTAACAATACTGGTATTAACACTATAAGTAGTCAGAAGCATGTAAAATCCCCTTTAATCTTTTTGCCTTCATTAAAGATTATGAACCGAAAATGCATGTGATTTATCAACAGACGTTTGTTGCTTATATGATCCTCGAACTAAATTCGCTTCCAAGTGGGGAAGTAATGAACTCATTTAAGTTCTTGTATGCAAGACAAAATTATCTCAAAATATTCCATAGAAACATAAAGGACAGACAGACACTTAATCTCGTCTATTTGTTTATGTTTTAATTAAAATTTTTCTATGTTGTTGTTGTTGTGTTGTTATTCTATAAAGCGAAAACTGAAATAATTTCGTCAACAAAGCAGACATACAAAGATAAATGTCTCTGTAGTGATATGCATGCAGTCAACGGAAATGATGAGATTCATTTTCATTAGTCATCAGGGATATACGAGGGTGGTGCGAAAATTTGTGTGACTAATGTTGCAACAAAACTTAACTTCAATACCCATCGTACTACAGTATATTTAGAGAGCCATGTGGCTCCAAATCTTTCTATGACTTTGTTAAGTTAATTTTTCCTTCTCGATCCTCGTATACAAAGCTTATATTTCATTCTGTAACCGTAGCTGCTTTATGAAAAGAATAATATTCGGATCGGGTTTTTTATTGAAAATCATGACATTTTGTTTAGCCACGTATTTGACAAACAAAGCAACGAATGACGGAAAATAAACGAAAAGAAAGACGCAAGGAATCAAAAAAGAATCTTAATTTTGTTTGTTACTCATGTCACCAGCTCTTCGTCCATCCCTTATGCGCACACGTGTAAATCAACAGAATGTATGCGATACGTTGGTTATTTCCGTATTTTCTCTCACTCCCTCCCTCTCTCTCTCTCTCTCCCTCTCATATATGTATTCAGAATGAAATACCGTATATACGTGGTTTTTCCTTTGTTAACTTCTCCGTATACCTCTCCACCACCATCTTCGTCTTCATGTTTTCTTCTTTTGTTTCATATTTTTATAAACAAACTCAAGTTCTTTTCAAAAATATTTCAAATATTTCACTAAGCAAGTATGAAAGCAATATAGAGAGCGAGAGAGTAAAGGACACTAAAAAGCGGAAGCAATTCAAAAAGTTAAATATCCGGCAGCCATATGCCACCATATAAACAAATGAAGCAAATGAATGCATTTGGTGTGTGGGTGGGGTAGTGTCAAGGGTACTCTTGCACTTGATCTGTTCTTTTCTTTTAGAAACGAACAAAAACCGCCCCGTTATTGGTTGGTTAGAGCTGTAAAGGAAACGATTAGTAAATCGCCATTAGGAGNAAATCGCCATTAGGAGGCTTTAAAGCTACACTTCACAATGCGAATACAAAAGATACAACACGAGAGAGCCATAATACCATTAGGCTCTTTAATAAGAAAAGCTGGTCTGGGTAGTTAAATGGCTTAAGATGGGGAGCACATAGTAGGGAACAGATTGGCAGTTGCTCTCTGTACAGGTTTCTCGTTCCTCTCAGCAGATTCCAGGCAAAAACCATTTGAATTGCTATGAAAAGTTTCTCAAAAATCTGTCATTCGGAGTCGAAGCAGTAGGTCAAATCAATCTAGATCAAAACGAAATACGGAAAATATATGTCTTCGGCGACTTCCTCTCAGCAAATTTCCGTCAAAATTTGCAAAAAAGCAAATAAAATTGTCATGAAAAGTCTGTCGTTTGAAGCCGACTTTAAACTGTAGCTCCCTTTACTCATGTATAAAAATTAACACACTAATTAAGTGATGTGAGAAGCTGGGTTGTAATCCTGACTGATGGGTTGTAATCACCAATTATGTGTGTACAGCTCTAATCTAATATTCAGGCCAGATTTAAGAAGCTCATATGGATCACACCGTACGGATGTCACCAATAACAGATCCGTAGCTTAAAGCAATTAATACTCTGCTTGGCCATGGCTTGTGCTAATTGCTTAAGCTTGACATATGGTTTCTTTATCTAGGGATTGTGGGATTAAATCCATATTTCGTTGCCAGTCATAATTCCATTCAAAAATGATTTCCTTTTTAAGACCATCAAACTGCACTTCAATTCATGTAAGCTCGTCTTTAAACGTCTCGCGGCTTTAGTTCACGTGACTTCCAGTTTCTGTGCTTTCGAATCCATGATGACGTCTTCAAAAGCTTTGAAGTTACCGTTTAAGTCACGCTTAGCTATTAGGCAAGCTCTTCTTACCTTTTTGCTCTTCTCCAGACAAGAATCTTGATAGCGAATAATTTTTCCCGATTTATGGTCTTTAAACCTCTTTGACAGCGGTGAACGCTATTTGGCTTTCAGGTCTAGATCGCCATTTTTGCAGTCCGCAAATCACTCGTTGCATTGTGTTTGTATTGCAACGTGCTCAACGTATAAGTCCACAGGCAAAGGCTTTCTTGCACATGCAGAAACTTTTGCTTTTTGCAAAACCGAATCCCATTGAACGTCGTTCAGTTGCGGAAATAAGCCTTTAAACGCAGAAATATTTTGGAAATTAATTTCTTTAATTGAACAGCAAATACTTCTTCTTGTTTTACCCCTCAAAAGTTTAATTACCTTTCCGCTTTCATTGCCATGCTTGGAGTATCAAACACTGTTGCCTACGAACTTGTCTTCTATACTTGTCTGTCGTATGTATATGTTGTCTGGGGGCCAATAGTCTATCTTCTTCAATTCAATTTCATAATTTTCAAGTGACATCTTCAAAACTTAAGTAGCCAAAGAACCTGCAGCACTTAATTTCTTGAACGGTTTTGCTGCTCTCTTGTACGAGGCTTCGTTGCTCAGTCTCTTCATCCTTTTCGATTTTTTTTCTTTTTTTTTTGTTGAATGGTGTGTAACCATATGCATAAATTTTTAAATGATGCATGCATCACCATAAGGCAGGGTTTATGTGTACCAGAGTGTGCGGCACTAGGCAAAAAAAAAAAACCAAAGACATGACTAGAGAGTATCATACCTTGTAAAACGTTTCTCTCATTTCAGTTTTATTGCTTAAAGATAGACACGACGAAGAAAGAGAAAAATAAGAAACATTTCTAAACAAAAAGAAGAAAAAAGATATACGAGGTTGCCACATAATTACAAAACTTAACCAGACCTAAGCTTGGATAGCAGCTTGTAGTGTGGATTGGCCTCAATAAGTATCACCGGCATTCTTGATAATATTCTCTGCCTGACTCCACTTGTCACATATGTTCGAGAGACTGTGTTTACCTCTAGATTGCTGGTTATTATTCCGTACAGGACTGCTGGGAACATAGACGGCAACTCCTAATGTAGATTGTAACACTTATTTTTACTGATGGATGGCAACTAGATGGCAGGACTGGTACTGGGATCCTTTGTGATGATCTTCGACTGAAGTTTAATTATAAATTGCATGACAATAGTTTACATGCATACAAACATAGATAATTGGTCATTACAACTCTTTAGTCAGGATTACAACCTAGTTTCTTAAACCACTTGTGTTAAGTGTGTCAATTTTATCCAAGAGTGTAGGTCCCTCTACAGTTTAAAGTCTTTTTTCTTTATTTCGTATTTCGTTTTGTTGGAAAAGTCTGACCTGGGGACACAATCTCGCAATGTATCACAATATCTCGCAAAGTATCGCACTAAATCGCACAATATCGCACAATACTGCACAATATCGCACAATATCGCAGAATATCGCAGAATATCGATTTATCGCGCACTATCGCACAATCTCGCACAGTATCGCACAATACCGCGCAATACCGCACAATACCGCACAATACCGCACAATATCGCACAATATCGCACAAAATCGCTCAATCTCGCAAAGTATCGCACAATCTCGCAAAGTATCGCACAATCTCGCAGAGTATCGTATAATATCGCACAATATCGCATAATATCGCACCATATCTATCAATATCACAAAGTATCGCGCAATCTCACAAAGTATCGTACAATCTCGCAGAGTATCGCACAATCTAGCGAAGTATCGGTCAATATCGCACAATATCGCACAATCTCAGAGTTCTGTTAGTGACATAACAGAGCACTGTTAACTGACTTGGTTTATGTCTGGGGAGTTAGATTTTAAAATCTATCTTCACACACATCAATTCGCATATTGTGGAATATCTGTAGCTAGTTCCATTTTTCCACAATATTTATCATCCTTCCCAGACCTTGTTCAAACAAAGAAGGCGTTTTGTGTCTAAATTTTTCAATTTTCAAAAGAAAATCCGTATTGCCTGAGAAGCTGCTCCACTCAGGAACGTATGGAGCATAATTTTCAGATTGGAATCTGTATATTTGGGTGATTTCTTCCTTGACTATTTTAGCTCTCATTACCAATCTACGACATTTCCTAGTTCCGTCACAATGTAATGCAAGCATGAGTGCCTTTGCCAGACAATACAATAAGACTCTTTCGGCTAATTTTGTAAACTCTACCTCGTATTACATTTTAAAAGAAAGAGAAATAGTAAGAAGAATATGAAAGAATAAAAATAGTTGAGAAAAGAAAAGAAAAAAATGCAAAATAATAGTTTTTGCATAACCTGAGGTCCATAAAAACATGTAAATATTTCTCGCAGCAATTTTTCTATTTTTTTCTATCACTCCCACCTCTGCCTTTTTTTTTCATGGAAAATGAAAAATCGAAACTAAAAAAATAAAACCTTAAAAGAATATTTAAAATTATAGAAAGAAAACCCAAGAAAAACTAGCCTTAAACTTTAAAAACAATAATAAACGCTAGCCAAAGGCCCTCAAATGCAACTTTAAAAACCAAAGAGAACAGAAAGAAGGAAGGAAAGAAAGAAAGAAAGAAAATTTCTTTAAAAAAGGATTTCTTTAAGGATTTATTTTCTCATATCTATGCTTTGCTTGGCCATAATTTAAAATGCGATCATTTATTACTCCCTCTGATAAGGAGTAGGAACATGGACAGACAAAGGCAAGACAAGACAAATCGCAAGACTTCACAGGACTTTTATTCATTTTAGTCCTTTAAAGGGAATATTCTAATTCATAACGATGGTCCACATGAAAGATTAGAATAAATAAAGCACGTATGTAAGAACGGGGAAGGTTACCCCAAGGTATGCGCGAAATACTTGCAAGTATTTACTCTATCCCAGTATGTGATGTCATGTTAGTTTTGTTGTCTTGAGTAATTTTGTTAAGATTGTATCGAAGACAGATACTTCGCTTATATTTCCTCTCCTTTGAAGGCGCACAATATTTCTGCTTACTTTGGCTAGGTTTTGTTGATGGCTGGACGTTGGTTGTTGAACACACAACAAAATTGCATTTTTTTTATTTCAGAAAAGAACACAAAGTAGGGCAAAGGGCAATATTTATGCCAGAAATGTCTTAAAAGCAGAATGTAGCCGTTGTTTGACGTTGGATACGATACAGAGACAGCACGAATGGAGATGTGAAAACCCATAGATTAGAGGCGTTGATGGATCCATTGTATATGGTAGTAAAGAAGATCACAGCCTTGGGGACTATGCATTGTATTTTAGGAGGCAAATTGAACTGATAGATCGAGTTGCTGACTCCTCCCTCTTTGAAAAGCTGAGCAAACTCTATAATTTGCAAAGAGATTGAGTAAAGGACGCAGTTTGGAAACTTCATTCTCTTTTAGCAAAGGGTATAGACTCGTGGTATTATAGCAGCGAATATGTGCGGGCTTCTAAACACAATATATTCAGAAATCGCGGGTATTTTATAAACAAAATTTTATGCCATCGACGTATATCTTCAATTCTACTTGGCCTGAACGTTCAGAAAGCAATATCATCAGGCAGTTAGGCCGCCTTACGAGAATTTGTCTCGTATAAACGTAACATCAGTTTATATGACACTGCCTGTGCAGGCTGAATCAACTAGGCAGGGAAAATAGGATTAAATTCATACAGAATTGGTCATTACAAAACTTCAGTCAGAACTACTGCTAGTTTCTCCCACCACATATGTTGTGTGCGTTAATTTTATACATTAGTGGGGTGGGACCTACAGTTTAAATTCGACTCCGAACGACAGATTTTTGAGAAACTTTTCATGGCAATTTTATTTCCTCGCCGAGTTTTTGTCAGTAATCTGCTGTGACGAAGTCTTTGAAGAAAATATTTTCTTCGTATTTCGTTTTGTTGGAAATGTCTGTTCAGAAATGTCTGGGGTTTGAGACGTGGCCTTTCGTCTAATAAGCCAACACACTACTTACTAGATAGACGACTTATAACGACAATAGTTTAGCCGGAGTTAACTACTGATCTACGTTTCCTGAATGCCGTGACAACCCTTGCATCAGATTCTTGTGTCATTTTCGTTGACAGTGAAGCAGTGCTGTAGACTTAGTGGGCGGTGGTTTGAAATTCTACTGATAGATGGAAGCTAGATGGTAGCACGGCTACTTAGATCCATCGTGAGCATCTTAGACTATAGCTTACTATATACTGCATGACAATAGTTAAACTGGAGATAACGTAAAGTCTCGTGATGCCGTGACTGCCCTCACTGCTTCAAATGCAGATTCTTGTGTGTCATTGAGATTG
>QOCX01005810.1:0-10413 GCA_005959815.1 Sarcophaga bullata | reverse complement strand
TTATTTGTTAGTTATATCAATTCATGCATTTTGATATTGGAGCACTAACAACAATTTCCCTAAAATCTTGTAGCCTGTTGTCGTATTAAAATAATTTTATTGGAGTGGAATAAAAACTAAAAAATCGCCAACAATTTTAGAATTTAAAGTACTTACTCAACATCAGAAACGCAAGTGTAATGCCAAATAAGTAAATCTCCTCCTATGCCTCTCACTCCCATCCCAAAGAAGATGCTCTTCAACTTAAATGTTACTTATTTTTTAAAATTAAAAAATAAACATAAACATACGTATAGACAAGTGATCAATTAAACATATTCGAGTTCGATTGCTTAAGTCTCGATATGGTAATATGTTCCCACTATTAAAAATGATTATTGGTTGAATACTTTTATCATTATCAAGTCGAAGACAAGTCCCACAAACATAACTTTATTATTTTTATTAATTTTCTGTAGACAAAATGTTGATAAAAAAAAATTATTTCTACTATATTCACATGTAGTATGTACATGTACATGTATCGTGTAATTTGCCGGTTGTCTTTTGTTGGTACTTTTTTCTTTAGATTTTCAATGATACAGCAAAACAAAAATCAGCTGATAAGCTTTCTTTGCGTGTGTACGCGAGTATTAGAGCAGCGTCTGTATGCATGATTGAAAACTTTTGATAAGTGATGGTCAGACATTATTTTTAAATTGGTACTGAAGAATGGTTGTGCGATTTTTTGTCTTGGTACATTCTTTAAATTGGAATTGAAGTGTGTCTATCAGAATTCTGATAATGAATACAAATTATAATATTACCAAATGATCAGTGAATAACACTATATTCGTATTATCGCATCTAAAACGAATGCCGGTAAAATTTTCCTCTTATCCAGTCGTGTAAAACATTCTATTTTACTATTTTAATTTTGATTTTACACAACCTGCAAATACATATTTCATTATTTGTTAACCCGTTTCGTGCAGTTAAGGAAAATAGGACAGCCACAGTCTTAAAAGGTACTATTCAAGAAAACCAAATAACCAAATAAGTACTTCTTAAACCCAAACATTATTTTTTAAATCAATAAAGGATTGTTTAAAGGACTTTATAGAACAGAAAATTTACTTCTTTTAACCAATAAAAAAGTTAGTTTAAATAACAAAATTTATTCTTTTTTACTTATACAGAAAGTACTTTTTACAAAAGTAAAAAATAATAAAAACTAATATTTTAAATATCATTTTTTGAAATAAAAACAAAGAGTTTAAGTACCTCTAGTACTTACTAGTACTCTAGTACTAGAGTACTTTTTACAAATTCAAACACATTTGTTTGAACCAAGTATTAAAATTGTTTAAAATAAGAGCCTTTTTTGCGGAACAAGTATTTAAAAACTTAAAAGATACTTTTTTTTTTATAAAAACTACTTAAAAACTTTTTCTATAAAAAGTACCTTTTTTCTTTAGCAAAGAGGGATTTTTTAAATCAAAAAGTACAATTATTACTACTCTTTATATCAACTTTATTCGTAAATAAACCGGCACTATCTTAACAAGACCAACATTATTCCGTGTGTGCTTTTAATTGAGAAAATCTCATCTTTCATAGAGACTCAGATAAGATGAGTACGAAACAAATAACAAAAAAAAAAAATACCTTCACATTGACAAACACTGGCTTTATTAAACGATGCGATTGATATCAGATGTTGTTCTGAATATTTAAATTATTGTATTCTATCATTATAAATTATTTAAATGACAGCCCTTTTAAAATGAATTAAAAATAAACATTTTCTAGAAATTAGAATTCATTCTACTTACAGTGTAGGTGCCCAGACCAATTGTTTGCATTTTAGTACCATTATTATGGATTACATAGGGAACTTTAACAGTGGAGGAGCTCATGTTGTTTCTTTATGACGGTATAACTGTAATAAATTGTTGAAATGAAGTGAAAAATTTAATTAGTTTATTGGCTTTAAAAGTATTTCTTTCCTGTTCCTTCTTTTCTTAAACAATAACGCCTATTATTTGTTTGCTTACTGCTCACTCATTTACTTTTTGTGTTTGTTTTTAAAGTTTTCAGAAATTCGAAGAAAGAAGAAATAAATCAAACTCCCGTTGCTTTTCGCTTGTGGTGTTTTGCTTCCAAACAACTGTTGATTACTGATACTCAATTCCTAAGGGTACCTTTTATTTGGATCAGATAGTTGACTCTGTTGTTGTTGTTTAGAATCAAAAAAAAGCTTTTTTTGTTTTGTTTTGTTTTTATTTAAAGCTTTATTTCCCAGTGTTAGAGCTTTTACTTTAAAATTCATTAAATTAATTGAAGATTAGTAGAGATATCAAGGATTAACGGTGATTTAAAAGGCACCCTACAGAACACAATCAAAATATTAAAAATAAAACTCATATACAGTAGAACGAGTTATTAAAATTGAAATTAAGTTTCCTTGAGTTATTGTCTCATTTCTTTGACGTTTATTAGAAGAATCACAGAATTTAAAAGGAACCTAAATCTGAGTGTGGTACTCAGTGTCAAAAATTACCTTCTGGGATGTATTAATGTCCCACAGGTTTTAATAACTGGTTCCAACGATTCATTCTCATATCATCAGAGTATCTTCATGTGAGCTCGAAACAACTCCTGTTCTGTATAAGTATACACTAAGCCTACAATGCTTGGTTGAATGATCGGTTACCATTCTAAGCTTATTCCAGAATAGTCTGATGAAAGACTTAAATCTCTTCTTATTGTAATTTCTCAACAAAAGTTTTTATTACCCCAAATTCGCTTGGTTTGAGAAGAGCCTTTGCCTCTCTTTTTTTTATTTTCGTTATGCAAATCTTTCCAAATACCCGCCTTCAGTGTACAGAAAAGTTCTGGCTCTATCAAATCGTAACAAGCTCCCCTGCTTACTGGGCCGAGTGGTTGATCCCGTCCTAACTAGCGAAGACATATGTATACTCCATGCTTTTGGAAAAATGTATTCTCAAACCAAAAACTGTTGCTTCTGTTCTGAGATCAGGTTCTTAAAAACCACCAACCTAACCATAGTCTGCAAATCTTCACAACCATATATTGGTCTGAAATCCAATAGGGCTTCTAGCGTGGTGTGGGTCATGTTTCTTATTGCTCCTGTTATGCCAATACACCTAGGTTTTGCATCTTGTAAAAACGGTCCTATTGATCCAACCAATTCAGTTATGATTGCGATATAAGCCGCTGTTATAGTTCGTCAGATACTGGCTACGGCGAATAAATTGGTCAGGCTACCAATATCTGGAAAGATATACCAAAATATCTGGTACAGCTATGTTAAGGCATTTCGGGCTCTTAAACTGAATTACAGCAGTGTGCTAAAATTTCACATGAACGCTATGGAACAATGAAACATTGTAGCCAACATTTTACAGGTAGGAAGACCAAGTGGCCGCATATAGGTTTCTCAGGGCATATAGAAAACCCTTCCAAAAAATGGAAAACTCCGTCACTGTCTGACTCACAATTGCCATTTAAAAATAATTTCTTTAAACTATTTTCCGTTGCTTGCTTTAAACGTTTTATTATTTTTCGTTTATTTTTATCACTTGAGTTTATAACAGCGCAACAATAAACATTTCCTTATCGACGGAAATGAACTTAAATAGGTAAAAATGCATATGTGTGTGTGTATGTTTGTTTGAAAGGAGTTTAATATCACAAGAAGTTTAACTATAAAGCTGTCATACATCAAAGAGAGTGTTAAAAAGGCAACACAATAACGCTTTAGAACGTATTTGTTACGATGTCGTTATAATTTATTTCACTTTATTGCGTTTTTAGTAATTTTTCCTTCGAAAACAAAACAAAAAAAAACATAAACCCCACTCACTCACCTTAAAACACCTTAAAATATGCTACACATTTATCAAAATGCAAGCGTACAGACATGAGCACTTACTCTGCCAACGTAGATTTCTTTTCGATTAACATACAATAAATATGTGTGTGTGTGTAATATGTATTTGTTTCTCTTTTTATTCTGTTCGTGCTCCAATAACAAAAACATTAATTTCCGTTATGTTTACACTATAAATCATACCATTTACTTATGTAGCTGTGTGTGTGTGCGTGTGTGTGCATTTCTCTGGCTCCCTTTTCATTCACGTAACATAACAATTGATTTCCGTTGTAGAGTTACAAAAAGTTTCTGTTTTGCATATTGAAAAAATCCTTTAACATAAACTCTTGTGTACAAACAGACACACTGTATACTAACAACACACTCACACACATTTTTTCAATGCTGAACATTTACGCATATATTGGTGAAATATTCATTCCACCTTCACCAATATAAACAACTTATAGCGGTAAATATCTTTCTTTAGTGACAGTTCAAAAAAACAAACAAAAAAAATACGAAAATGTGCATAAAAGAACTTCTTTTATGAAGCCAAAGTATAAACAAAGAAAACACAAAACAGCGAATAACCACTACCTGTGTGTGTGAGAGAGAGAGAGTGAGGAAGTTGGGAGGCAGTAAAAGAACTAAGCAAAACGACACGTATGCGTTTATTACAACAAATGCCTGAAGTAATAAATGCATGTTTGAAGGCAACAACACATTGTAGAAAATAAATACAAAAACAAAAACAGTGAAAGAACAATAGAATATTTTACATGTGTGTGTTAGAGTATAGGTTTTTATTTTTGAAAGAAAGAAAGAGAGAAAGAGAGACAGTGAGAGTGAGAATTTGTAACAATAAAGCAGTGTTGATATTCAAAAATGCTCATACGCCACATATGCAAATAACAGACGCGGTTTGCAAGTGTGAATAGGAATTTGTTGTTTTTTTATTTGTTGGTGTTTTAGGTGTGTTGGCATGCATTTTAAAATATTGCTGTGTAAAGGCATAAAAACATAACCGCGTAAAAGCGATAACTATAAAGCAATACAGAATGCAGTGAGGTCAGGCTTTTGTTGTTTATAAAATATAACTTCAGTAATGCTTAGGCCTGCTTAAGACCAGTAATATGTTGAATTTGTGTAAAAACCCACAGTCAAACATGCGTTATACAGATACCAAGACACTAAAAAAAGTCAAATTTAATGCTAATCATTGAACATTAAACTGCATTATGGTGCAGAAAACTTTATTTAAACCAATATTGATTGTTTTGTATCATTAAGCCTAAAGATTTGAAGGTTTGGCTATAATATAGAGTTTTAAATGTCATGTGGGCTATGCAATTAACCGTAAAAACCCGTCACACTTCAAAAAAACCTAAAATTGCTGTTCAAATAAAAAAATTAAAGGCCTCTTGAAATAGATTTGTGTCTGGTTACTTATAATGTAGTTGTTTCCAAAACATTCAAATACTGAGCATAATGAAAATGATATTTGAATTAAAGGAGACATCGTGATTGATTATAAACCCCTAAAAATCTAGATTTGAAATCCCGGAGTAGATTTCAATAGTCAGCGGTTAGAAAAAGTGAGACTCAATAAGAGAATTCTTCACCACTACATCCAAAGTTGTTTCTAAGCATAAATTCTGACTTCTAAAACCTTAGTATTGTGATGCATTTTTTTTGTCGATGATTTGCATTCTTTGGATCGGATGACTTGCATCTTTGGCCGAAGGGCTGCATTTTTTATTCCATTATTTTTATTTCTTAACCGAATGTTTTGTTTTTTTTTCGTTTACATTTTTTTGATTTGAATTTTCTTGAAGGGCTTATATCTTTTGATCGATTATTTGAATTTTTTCGTCGATGACTGGCATTTTTTTTTTGGCTGATACCTGCTTTTTTTAGTCGATGACATGTATTTTTCTTGGTTGATGACATCATGGTTTTTAAACATAGAGGACTAGATTGCGTCAATCGTAGATCTTTTTCTCTTAAAGTCATACTGATTGTATGACGTACTCTCGACCTCCTCAACGAATCAAAACAGCGATTCAAGAAACTTGCGTATAATATCTAGGAGCCGGACAAGCCAGTGAAACGGAGACTTTACTAACGTTTTCCACGAACTTGGGATCAGCCTACGCTTCTGCTTATTCCATTTATTATACTGTTTCTCTCAGTTAGCTGGTGAAAAAGTTTGCAGTGAAATGCTCCATTCCCTAAAACCTATAATTGTTTGTTAATGAATAAAAAAATAAACTAATAATTGAAGCTTGATGGAGTAAAGTACATTCTTATTATCTTATTATTTTTTTCCATTTAAATCATTCCCTATAAATTTGTTCTTTTCTCTGTTCTTTCGTTACACTTTGCCTTTTTTTCAATTCAACTTCTTTTTTTTTTTTGTTACTTTCATACTCTCTTCTTTTCCCTTATTTTTTTAATGCAACATCATATTGATAGTTTTTAAATTTGATTCCGTTTTTCTTATCATCATGTAACAATTTTCAAACATTTTTCGTACACACATAATAATCAAAAGAGAAAAAATGTGGGACCAATTTTATGAACCATATTTTGTTACACTCAGCAACAGTCAGTCAGTTTTGGTAGTAACGGACAGCTACAACTACAGTAGCAGCAACATCGTATTAGCAATAGCAACACATCACATTAGACTGACTGCAATATCACCACAGCATACACCACAGGACGTCACACCACATACTTTATTGTTGAGGGAAAATAAAAAAACAAACAAAACTTGTTTCAAAAATTATAGAGAAATTTTTACCAACACAACCAAGAACAAAAACAGAATGAAAGAAAGAAAGAGGATATACAATATATTTTCCACTATTTTTGTATTCCCTTGTCTTTTGTTATTCTTGTTTCCTTTTCTTTCAAGTTTATATTGACAATCATACGGACAGCCATAGACGGTACTTGTAAAAGTCGCCACGTATGAGTGCAAAGGATATGAGAATATGAAGTTGGATTTGTATTTTGTATTTTTGCTGTTACTTCCGTATTGAATAAAAAGTGTAAGTTTTACAACTCCCATGCTACGTTGTATATATAAGAGTGATAGTGATAGGTAGAGAGTGAGAGAGAAAAAATAGCAAGAGAGACAGCATCAATGTTTGTATTTGTATTTGTTTAAAAAAATAACCAATTTTTATATTCATGCATTAAAAGTGAACAGGATAATGGTGAGGATTAAAAATTATTTCGCTTTTGTAACAATTCAAATTAAAATATTCGCATTTGAAATTAAATGTCAAGTAAATTTTTTTGACAAGGAATTCATTATATTTTCCAAAGAGGTCTTTAGTTATCTGTATCTCGCATAGTGATCATAAACTCAGGCATCATTGCTTTTTATCATGTTATTTCTAATTTAGAAAAGATGATAGACCATATGCCACGCTGAGTAACACATCACTCAGAGTGAATAACATCAGTAACGAATACAAAACGAAGGTAACCAAATAAAATTTCACATCGAACGTTGTATCTAGGGCAACAGTTGTTGGCCACCTCAATATTCTAGGTCAATCATCTGCTGCAGTTGGTCAATCAATTAGAAAAACTTGAGCAATGAATTTCAACTAAAACCAAAGAAGAAATAAGGAACCAAAAATAATAGAGAAAACAGCCTGTAGCTGACCATTATAAAAGAGAACAACCCATTGTAGCAGACCACATTTTGCAGCAGCGATAATCTCCTGATGATTTTATCTTATCTATTATAAAGCTGAGAACCTCTATCTAGGTTATCTCATCAGTCAGATATGCGGAAGGATGATAGACCAAGTATAGCACATTGTGATATCACAGGATATGCAGAAACAATTATGATGAAAATTATACGTCCAATGGAGCAAGTCTGATAATCAACTATACCTGTCAACAAAAATAGATTAAAAACTAATATTCATAATTATTCTAATAATTCTCCTCCCTTCCTCTCTCTCTCGCCGTATTTACTAAGATCCAAAACAATGTAGTTCTTAAGAGAGACCATCCCCTGAATGTTGATTGTACCAAAAACCGAAAATGTAGACATAGAATGCATGAATAATTTTCTCACAGTCGAGGGTGAATATGTAAGTCGAGAATGGCTGCATTAACAAGAATAAAACAAAATTTCGATCGAGTAAAGTGTAAAAACCAATAGTTTTAACTACGACGATAAAATTACGAACTCTTATATCAAAGACACACGGACTTCACTATTGTACTTTATGGATGCGAAGCCTAAAGGCTTTAGGATTGAAAAATAAGCTTGTAAGATTTATAAACGGTCTAAGACTAACAAATTCTGAGGATATGGTAGTCAGAAATTCAGAGCCTCATTGCAAGTGTGATAAGGAGTTCTTATTCGTCCCCAAATTTGTCGGAGATATTGTAAAGGGAAATCCTTCTCAATTTTTATCGCTATCGACATTTCGCCAACTTGTTTTCCCCTTCACCAATTTGAAAAAAAGGGAACAGAACTTTATCTTTTTTATTCTGAAATGTAAACGCAATTGAAATTCTTGTGTTTTTCCATAAACCAAACATGTTTTACGACTGCACACTCAAAATCGTACGTAAAGACCTACAAACCTATATACATACATTCTTATACATACATACGTGCATACTTACTTATCTCCGATAGTCATATATCGATATTTTTATCTAAATGCTGTTGAAAGTTTTTCTATTACAATATTTCGAACATCAGTGGTAATATTTTACAATTCGATTTCTTTTTAGGCGAACATTTGTTTACCTCTTCCTTTTCTCTTTTTCTTTGGGGTTTTTTCTATTTCCTTAAAGTCATAAAGTACATGTGTGTTAACCCATTAGGGATAGTTAAATCATATACACTTTAGGGATGAAACAAAAGTCTTTTGAATAATCCAAATCCTCAGATTGGCAAGAGATAGTTCATTTAATTTATATTCTCTCTCGGCACAGGCTTGGCTAGTGGTATTATCCAGCACTAAGGTGAATAGTTGAGGTGATGGAGGGCATCCCTGGTTAACACCAGCGTTGATACGAAACGGTTGACACGTTTACTTTTTGTTTTATGGAACTAACAGCTTTGCATCCTCGTAAATAGTTCTGAGGATTCGAATTACTGTATACATTCTTTTCAGATGGTATCCAAGAGGCGTTCTAAATCCGATAACTCTTCTATAGTTTTGGCTTGTACAATGGCTTCTGCCTGCCCCCGAACTGTTCCCTATTTTTCTTAAAAGTTATTGGTGCTTTATGGCTGCCTGTATCTTGTATATTACAGTTCCTCTTCAGTTTTTGCAATTACTCGAGTTTTAGGCAACATTTTTCCAATAATTTTTTCTAAGTCCTTCATAGCTTTTCTTTCTTCCAGAATGATACAATGTGAGGTTGTTGACTTTCAGCACTTGCGCCGCATTATTCCTGCTGGTATCGGTTTATTTTTGACTGTAGTCTTATTAGTCTTAATTTATCGAAAGCTTTTTTATTTCATTTACACTGACAGAATTGCTTGATTATTTTCTGCAAAGCTGTTTTTGTTCATTACGGTGGCTTCAGTAGTTGCATTAGAGACAAGGTTACTAAGTTATTTGAATTTCTTCGAGTCTGTGTATCATTGTTAGTTGATAACGCACTACTGTGATTGATAATCTATTGTCTGCAGTACTTTTCTCAAACGGCTGTCCTTCTCACTCTTTAAGCCTATGTTGTTCAGATGCAGCCTAAGTTCTCTTCTTTGAAAAATTAAGTTGGAAGTGGCGTCTGTTATCGACAACATTTTTTGTGTTTAAACCATCTACATTAAACCACAACAAATATCCTACGTGCGGCACACCAAAAAGATATTGAAAGGAGAAGAAAATTTCATTTAGATAGTCGTCAGAAGAACTGTAAAATAACATTAAAGCTCGTGTTGTAGATCGCTATTAGCGGTTTGTAATGTACAGACGTAGAGCGTGTAGGATGGTAAAGGATAAACTTCTAATTTATTCACTTGATGTAAACCGCGGTGATGCGTGAATTAGTGACTTTCTGCTAGCCATGAAGAAGCACGGTTAATTCGTCAGCAATGATCAACTTCTTGACTCGTTTCTTGCTAGAATGCACCCCTGTAGACACTTGGAAGCAGCGATAGTTCAGCACTGGATGATAGGCAACTGTGAACCGCCTAGCTTACGAGACAAAGTCGGTTCCGCGGAGATGTTTAAAAGTCAGTAGGCGGGGGGGAGTTTTGTTCCCCCCCTTTATTTAGACGAAGGTCCGCGTTTTACAACCTCAGCCGCAGACCCTGCGAACAAATGAAACAAGAAGGAAAAAACTTGGTATCTTCATGCGAGATCTTCTCATCAGTCTTCTGGCAAAAACTCTAAGAGTAACTAAAGTTTCATTGAAAAGTTTCTGAAGTTTGTCATTCAGACTAGGTATTAAACTATATGTCCCGCAAGTCATAGATAAAATTAACACACACACACATTATTGGAGGTAGAAGAAGATAGGTTGTAATACTAACT
>QOCX01005809.1:0-11642 GCA_005959815.1 Sarcophaga bullata | reverse complement strand
TAAAGTTACTAACTATTGTGTGGGTTTATTTTTCTTTTGTAAATAATTTTTTAAAGTATTTAACTTAAGGGTTTAAAGGTTTCCCATTTTTTGTAACTAACTTGGCGCCAAATTAATGTTTTTTTTTTTAATTTCGCATTTCTAACCATTTTTATTAACCCATAAATCCCTCTTTAATGTTTCCTTTTTGTAGCCACTGGGACTGGGCTGTGGTGCTTTAGTCACAGATTAATTGCTGTTGATACAATCTCTCTTTTTCGCTGCTACTCCATTCTGTTCTGTTTTATTTTCATTTTTATTTTTGGTTTTTCTTATGAAATAAGAATTACATGATAATTCTTGTCTTAATTTTCTTATTTATTTTTTCTTTTTTTTTGGCTGTTTATATGCCAAGTCTTTTGCCAACAACAGAATTTAGCACACAGCCATTAAATTGAGAAGAAAAAATATCATTTTTACATGTTCAAGATAATTATTGTGTCTATGTTTTGGTTACAATTTTCCCCCTAGTTTTCTGGTTAATCATTTGCAAAGCTACAGAAATGCTTAAAAATATAGTGAAAAATTTTAACTTACTTCAAAGTGGTCTTTTTAAACCCTTTATTAAGCACTTCTACTTAGTTTCTCACGCCACTCATGTTGTGTGTGTGTTAATGAGGGACGAAACATATAGGAACGACACATTTCAGAAACTTTTCATAGCAATTTTATTTACTTTCATAGGTTTTGCAGGTGACTGTTGAAAGGAAGTCATCGAAAGAAATTTTTCTTTGCATTTAGTTTTGTTCAAGATGTGTGAGCTGGGATTTGAACCACAGGCGCTCCTCTAGTAATCCAACACTCGATCTGTTGTTTTATATTTGAGGATATGTTTGTTTATATATTTGAGGAGACTTTAAAAACTGTGCCTATTTTTCTGCTTCCAACTGTGTGGTTTATTTTTTTCTTATGCTTCTTCGTTTGAACCATTATTTGTGCTCTTCTTGTTATTCTTTTACAAGCATTTCTTGCATGAATTTTAAGTTTTACATCATTTATATTGAATTACAATTTTTTCAGCGGTATAAACTGGTTTGCTTTTAGCCAAGAAGGGAATAAAAACCTTTTGTCTATACAAAAAAAAAAAAAGAAACCTAAACAAACTTCATGATCATCAAGATGGCTTTATGGTCAAATTTTTTTTTGCTGTCGTTTATGCAGCCATATTGATCGTTAACCAATATTATAAAAAAAGAGGAACATGCGCTTGGGCTTTAGGCCAGCATCTTAGGTTTCAATTGCTGCTGCTATTGTTGTATTTGGTTGTGGTAAGGTATAGAACGGTGGTTGCGCATGCGTCGTTACAGACGCGTCAGGTTTATGGAATGTGAACACAATCGTTCATTTCATTTCATATTCAATTCTATTTTCTTTATTGTGCCTATTTTATGTGGGTTCTTTTCAAATCTTCTTTGATTTGTAAAGAGGAATTCTCATAGAATTCTTTCTTTCAACCGTGTGGTGTTAATTAAACCAGGTTTTGTTTTGTTTTTTCTTTTTCTTTAACATTCACCACACTTTGTGTACAAAACATAGAAATATATGCAAAAACAAAAACCACAAATGAGTACGTGCACTATGTATGTATACAAACAAGATCAAACAAGGGCTTTAACAGCACTCACAGCAATACAATACCTCACCAACACATATCAATGCATAGGGAATTAAATTTGCCATTGGCTTCAATAAGCCAGTAAATACACGAGAGTGAAAGAATGAGAGTGAGAGAGAAAGGAGAATGCCTTTTCGAAATTATAACAGTTTAAGGTTTTGTTATATTTTAATTCCTTATCTTTCTTTGTTGTTTTTATTGTCTTACGATAGGTTTACACAAAGCAATATATTTACGCAACGTGTTTCATAGTTTGTCACAGCTTGTTTGTTTATGTTTTAAGTTTTCGGTTTAATTTCCCTCTCTGGCTACCTTATATTATCTTTGTTGTTATTGCAAGCAAAAACAAAACACTGCTATATGTGCAGGAGAACAAAAATTGCTTTTGTTTCATTACAAATGCAAACGAAAACAAATTGGCACAGGCTTTTATTATACTTGCATATGCACATCCACAGGCATATGTGCATATGTGTACGTAATTTAACAAGAAATGTAGTAGGAGAATTAAAAAGGAGAAGTTTAGTAAACAGAGAGTTTAAAAATACAAGTACTACACCCCACTGTTTCGCTAACATAAACGATTTCAAACGAAAGTCTAGTCTAAAATCGTTTGTCTTTTGCGAACCATGGTGTATTTTTTTTTTTTGTTTGGGTTTTAGGTGTTGATACTTACTTGTTAGTGTTTCTTTATGTTTTTGTTGTTATTGTAATTACAAAAACAAAAACTCAAATGAGAGCACAAAACTATCATTTCAAGTAAAATCATGTAAATGCACAAGCAAGGAAAATTGGCACAGGTTAAAAAGAGAGTGGGAGTGTAGAAAATGACAGTTTTATGAAGAGAGCATGCAAATTGGAATTTATAACAGCTTCTTTGTTCTAACATGTAGGTGTTTGTTGGTTCGTACATTTAAATGGCTTCTTTTTCTTTTGTTGTTGTTAGTGTTGTTGGCTTTTATTTGTGCAAAAGCAAAAAACACATAGAAATGAGAACAAAAACATAATTGGGCTACCCAAAAGTATTGTAATTACAGTACATATGCACATTCATGGAAATAAATTGTTGCAAGCTTTTACTATGTAAACAAAAACGAGAGAGAGAGACTAAGAAAGGTAAAAAAGGCAAACTTTAATAAAGAGAGAAAGAGAGAGAGAGAGTGTGCATGTGAAATTATAACAGCTTCTTTGCTAAAATTTTAGGTGTTGATAAATTGTTGTTTTTCTTTTCTTTGTTGTTGTTGGCTTTTGTAATTGCAAAAATAAACCAAACAAAAACAAAAAACCGTAAATGAGAGCAAAAACATAGTTTGCAAAGGCATTACAATTACAATACAAATGCACAATTGGCACAGGCAGACATATTATATACGTATATGCGTACGTATGCATATGTATGTAGTTGACTAAAAAAGGGCACTTTAAATAAGATAGTGTGTTAATTGGCAAATTATAACAGTTTTTTTGTTGGTATTTTAAGGTTTTTCAAGATTTCCTTATTTTTTTTTTTGTTTGTTATTATTGTTCAAATCATTGTTTGCGGTTATTTTGTTTGTAATTATTTATCAAAGAATTGCATGCTACAATAATAACGCTATGCAAAGAGTAATTTAATCAGTGAAACTGAGAAATCTTCATTTTCATCAAAGAAATAAGAGCTCAAAGACACTGTGTTTTTAGTGGATGGTCTAGTAGGGTTTGTAGTCTTTTGTTTAAATGAAATTCAAGCGTGATATTTAAATAAAAAAGATTTTGTAAGAAATATAAGCATTTTAAAATGATTATTTTGAAATATTGTTTCTTTTTTACTACAAAAAAAAAAAAAAAGAAAAAAAACAATTAAAAAAAAACTTCTTCAGAAAACACGCCCAAATGTATGCCTTACTTGCAATAAATCTCCATTTTAAATTAAAATATCTCCTTAAAACCTCCTTTTTGTCTCTTTCCCTTTTAAACCAACAAAAAACTGCATTTCCATACTTCTCTCCTTCTCTTCCCAACCCCTTTTTTTCAAACTATTAACAGTAAATGAGCAAAAGAAACAAACAAAATTTGCATATTTTCCCATAATTATGCCTGACACTTTCGGAGATGGCTGACATTAACACAAATAACTGTAGGGAAACTTTTATAAAGAGAGAGAAACTAAAAATTCTTAAACACTTACATATGTGTACACATGTGCTTACATGTATATGTTTGTGTGTTCATGTATATAAGTACTTAATTATACAGGAAAAACTTAAGAATTCTTAGGTTTTTTTTTTAAGTTTTACTTTATTTCACATAGAATTTTATGGTATTGTTTGTTTTTAACTCTTTTTTTCCTACAGTTTTTTGCTTTTTTTTATAAAATGATGTGAAAATGCATTCAAGTGTATTGAAGAAGAAACACATTTTTAATCCCACGTAAGACTAAAATTTTTTTCTTAATCATTTGAAGTCATTCTAAGTAATGAAGGTGAATAAAATTAGAAAAACTCAAATTTAAGTTTTTCGAACCTTGATAATTGTCTGAATAACTTAAATTTTTATGAAATTTTAATTGAGTTGCATAAACCTGAATTTGTACAGAATTCTGTCATATTAAAAATATTTTCGAACTTATGTTCGAATTTTCGAACATAAATCAAAAACACTGGAAATAGGTTTTATTAAAAATTGTTGAATAAGAAATACTTTTTGGGATTTTTCTTTAACAAATTCCACTTCTGAACATTGTTAACAGGCGTAATAATAGATGTTTTATAAAAACTCTTATTGATTTATATGCAGGATTATTTGTAAAGAATTTGGATGTGTTTAAAACATTTTCGAATATAAGTTCGAATTTTCGAACATAGCTTAAGAACAATAAAAATGTTATTTACTGTTCAAATCTTAACGTAAAATATATTTATACAATATCTCTTTAAGAAATTGCATTTTCGAATATTGATATTAACTTAAATAACAAGAGTTTTTTAACAATTATTTTTGATTTATAATATGAATAATGTGTAAAGAATTTTGGCTTGTTTAAAAAATTTTCGAACACTGGAAATTAGTTTTATTAATTTAATTTAATTATTTTCTATATGCAATTCGATTTTCAAACATTATTTTTGACTTAAAGAACAATAATTTTATAAATTTGTGAATGGCTTTCGTATTAAAAAAAGTTTCAACTTTAGTTTGAATTTTGAAAAAATGCTTTAAAAAATAATATTTTAATTCTCCTTTAAAAAATTCCATTTTCTTACATTTTTAATGGTCTGGTAAACTCTTTTCAATAGTTGTGTTTTAAGCCTTTAATAATTTGCCAACACTTTTTTTTCCTATTTTTGTCACGTTGCGGTTTTTTTGTGTTTCATAGTTTTTGCAGCATCTTGAAAACGTGATGTCCTTTAGATTGGGTGTGTTCTTTTTAGCATTAAATTTCGCAATTATTTTCAGTGTTCCTAGCCTAAGTATATAAACAAGCATCAAACCAGATCAAACATGTTGGAGCACACATACACATAAGAATACTGCTTTTTTCTACAAACATTGCCAGTCTCTTTTTCTTTCTGTCTCTTTTGATTTGTGTGGAGCAATAACAGTGTTGCCTGAGAAAATTCTAAGTGAACTTAGCATTAAAACAGGTTTTTTATTCTCCTCAGTTTTATTTCCTTTTAAAATATATTCTTTAAAAAAGGTAGTAAATTAGTATTGCTACAGCACAATGGCAAGCCTTTTAGTGTGTTTTATTCTGTTTTTCTTTAGTTTTACTTGTAAAAGTTTCTCTTGCTGTTTTTCTCTCTGAGTAATAGTTTTATTTTTTGTGGTATGCTCTTTAAGAGCACTGTTTATGATTTTAACTGTTTTTTTCTTAATGTTGAGAGTATGTTACGTATAATCAACAACAACCGGTGTTTAGTAGTGGTATTTGTTGAGAACTAACTTTAGTTGCTTCAAACTGTTGGCCGTTAATAGTTCGTGTTGGTATTTTAACGGGAATTTTTTTACGTTAAAATTTTAAAACACTTTGGCGCGTTAAAAAGTGTTTTCAATTCGTTTTTTCTTTTTTTTTTGGAACACCTTAAAATTATTACGTGTTTTTTGGGTGTGCTGGTGTCAAATTTTTGTGGCATTTTTTTGTGTTGAACTCAGGCATTATTTTTGTTTTGATTTATTTTGTGATTTTTTTTTTGAAGAAAATCTTACAAAATTTCACACAAAAGGTTAAAGTACGTGTTATTAATGAATTGAATTAAAAAAAAATTCCTTTTCTTTATTATAATGTTAATTAAAATTATGGCTTAAAATAATTATTTTTTCCTTCAATAATCTTTATTAAACAAATCATTGAATTATAAGGCTTCTTTATGCATAATCAACCGGTTTTTATCGATGACTTGTTTATATTTTATTCAATTTTTCTTAATAAGATTTAAAAAGTGTTGTACAGTGCGTTAAAAAACAAACAAATGAATTGCAAAAGAACTTTAGAGAGCTTTATGTGGTGTTTCAAATGAAAACAGAACAAAGCGAAAAAAAATTTATAAAATAAATTTAAAATATATGATTTAAAAACAGCCTCGACGGTTTAAGGCGTTTATTTTTTTTTACTTAATAAAAAATAATATAACTTAAATTAAAAAGAAATCAAAAACTATATCAGGTTATCCATTTAGCGGTTTCAGATTTTAAAATCTCTGTCTGCAAGGATGTCAAACTGTTAATCCCTATAAGAAATTAAATGTTTCATTGTATAAATTAACCTTTATTATTTGGAAACCTGAAATAATCAAAATTAACAGAATTTATTTTCTAAAAAAGGGCTTTAAAAGAAAAATTTTGTTGCCTTTCTGCGAAAAAAAAAGGATTGCCTTTTAAAAGGAGTAACATTTTGGAATAATGTTGCTCTTATTAAATTTTGTTGCTTCTTTTTGTGACACAAAAGGTGCACAGAGCTAATAAAAACTCCATAACAAATATGACAGCTTGGTTTCAGTTCCAATGGTATCTTTAAAACTGTAATTTTTAAAAGCACTAGAAATGTTACACTTATATGAGGGCAACATTAAAAAAAAAACGCCCCCCAAAATATAGTTTTAAGAACAGAAGACGTAACAATAAATCTGAAAACAAGGCCTAATCTGCCGAATAAATAAAAATAAATTATAAAAAATATGAATAAATAAAATAAAAAAAATACTAAAACAAATTAGAAACAGAAAAAAAAATGTAAAAAAAAATTACAAAAAAAAACAGGACAAACAAAAAATAACAAAAAAAATTAAAAAGATCCAATAAAAAATGAATTAAAAATCTAGAAATGATTTTAATTTTAAAAAATTTAAAAAGGCCACGTACAAATTAATAATAAAATAAATAAATAAATAATAAAATAAATAAATAAAGTAATAAATAATTAAATTGTAAATAAAAAGCAAATTAAAAAAGTAGAAATATTAATAAATTAAAAATAAAGAAATAAATAAATAAGAAAAATACCCAAATTTAAAAGAGATATAAAAAATCAATGAAAAATAAAATTAAAAATAGTTTTAATCTTAAAAAATGTACAGAAACATTTTAAAAATTAAAAAAATAAAAAATTTTATAGAAATATAAAATAATAAATATAAAAAATTATAAAAAATATAAAAAAATATTAAATATAATTTAAAAAAATATTAAAAGTGAAAAGAGTTTTAAACAAATTCCGAAAAAAAAATTCTGCGTTTTTTAGTTTTGTTCAATTTTCATTTTTTGTTTTATGTCTGTCATGCTTTAATAACTTTGAAAGGTGTAAATTTTAATTGTTTTTTTATTTTTTATTTATTAAAACAATATTCTTATTTTATATTTAAAAAAATACATTAAAAAATCAAAAACATAAATCAAGAATTTCCAAAAATTAAAAATTTTCTATTAAAACTTATTGCGGTTTGATTCAACATGGCATATCAGATGAATTTAAACAATCGCTGGCCCTTGACTGGCTGGCTGATAACCTGACTGATGGACTGACTAGCTCTAGTGTTTTTTTTCACGTGATCATTAAGTGAATGAAAATAAAAAAAAATACGAAAAAAATGCTTTTGTTTTCAGTTTAGAAAATAAAAAAAAATATTTGTTAACAATTGTTTTTTTTTTTGATATTTTTTAATAACCAAGTTGGCAACTTTCATTGTGAAAATTTTTGTTAAAATAAACAAAAGGCGTTGAAACAAGAAAAAACTTTTTTTTTGTTTGTTTTTTTAACTAAATTACAAAAACTGTAATAAATATTAAAAATAAAAACTAAAATGATTAATTAAAACCATAATAATAAAACAAGACATAATATGATGGGGGGTATAATAAAATAATTATAATTACTAAAACAAAAAGAAAAAATGGAAGCCATAAATAGATTCATAAAAAAAAATTGTAATTTTTGCTTTAAAAACTTGAAAATATTGTGGTATTGCCCAGCTCAAAATATACTGGGGTATTCGTTTAAGTCCGTATACAAATACAAATGATAATATCTCTAATGTTAACATAATATCTTCACATTAATTGCATTAGGTAAAGGTAGCACTTTAACCATTTCACGACGGGTGCCATTTATGTATGAAAGCCACTTGATGCATCACATGGCTGACTTCGTGTAAATGTGGCAGTCACTTATTGGTCCACAGAGACTGATGCAATCATTAATCACTTGCGTTTTCACAAACGATGACAACGTTGTACGAGTCAGTCGCGCCATCCAAAGTGTACAGATACGCTTCCTCAAAAGGGTTAAGTGCATCTGCACTCTTCCAGCAATATTACATGTACCCTTCTGCTGCTAACCTGACCTTACCTTCCCCTATACTTACTTACTTACTTAATTGGCCATTAATAACCCAATTAACGAATTTCGGCCTGCCCCAACTCATCTTTCTAGGCGCCTCCTTCTTGCGCGCCTACGCCAGTCGGTCACACCAATCGATGACAGGGATACGTCGATATGGTCCTTCCACCGGATACAAGGTCGCCCACTTCGCCGAGTTCCTCAGCATCAAATACCCGTCGCGCCTGAGCAACCTCCTCCATTCGAATAACATTGCCGATTCAGCGCAGGCGCTGGATATTAATATGCTGCACAATATCTATGTCGTTGAGGAGCTAATACAGCTCACTGCTAAATCGGATGTGGATATCATCGCCAACTCGCACTTGATCGAAGATCTTACGTAGGACCTTCCTGTATAACTACTGGATAATGTTCAAATTAACTCAGACAATCGGAATACCTATGCTTTGTAACCTGTCCGAGAAAATCAATGGATTTTCAGAAAAAAGCTAGGTTTTTGTCCTGACAAAGGGTTGTAGTGACCAATTAAGTAAGTTGTAGTATAACAAAGTGCTCTGGAGATCAGAATAGCTAACTGTCTTCACACTCTGACTGTATTCTGTGTGCAATCTAGGATTTTTACGCTGCATGCACAGCATGAGCTGCACCATAGTCCGAAGGGTGCAGATCTTAGTCCCCTTTCAGAAATGTAAAGTGCATTGGCGGCAGCTGTTGTTTTACCCTCTTTATTATATTACTCAGCCCTGAGAGTTGTGATTAAAGCTTTTCAATCGTAATTAACATGGCCAAGACAAAGCATTTCTTATGCAATTGTAAACACATTTAATGACAACGTTTTTTTGCGACTTTTTCTTTTGCTTATTTCCCCAGGCAAGTCATTGTCTTTGATAATGTTTTGTTTTTATGTGGTTTTCTTGACCAATTTTTACATAATCGTTGGGTCCACCATAATTACCTGAGACCAACGAATGAAAAAAAAAAATTGTCAACTCAACAGAAATCAACATCAAAAAAGCTATTAAAAGTGTGGTAAAACACAAAAAAAAACTCGGCATTAAATTTTAAAATTACATTAAGAAGAGGGGCTTGCATGATAGACAAGCTATTATGTGGTGAGAAGAGGGGGGGCTATTAGTATAAAATATAAGAAAAATTAGTGTGTTATCGCTTTAATGCAGAGCTATTTGCCTCCACGATTACTTTATCGCTTTATAAGTCAGCGATAAGATTTCTTCTTCTTCTTCTTCTCCTTTATCGTCATAATCAAACAATTTTCTTTGTTTGCATTAACTTGGCTGAAACGCAAATTTTCTTGTTAATTTTTCTCGTTTTTCTTTTTCTTAAATTAAATAAAAAAATGGTTAAAAATTAAATTAAAAAGAAATAAAATGAAACACAATAACAATAACAACAAACAGAAATTTGTACCACTTTCTTTTTGCAACAACAACAAATACTGAAAAGACCCATAAATTAAAAAAACAATTTTTTCTTTTACATTTTTTTTTAACATTAAAGTGCGATGATGTCTTCGCCGTATTTATCATCATAATCATCATCTCCACTCATCATCTTCGCTCAATCAGCACTTGTTAATTTCAAGTCACGCTACGCTAATTAGTCGGATGTATTAGACACATAAGAAAAGCTGCCTTTAAACGCAAAAAAAATATTTTTTTGTCAGACAAATAATAGGTTAGTTTAGGTTAGGTAAGGTGTTGGACCTTCTTGAAGTAAATGGTCCCACTGAGGGTAGCATTTGGGCCCATTGTGAATACCATAATTAATTCTACCCTGCTATCAATCATTCCCCAGCGGAAACCAACCATCCTAAGTCCAAAATAAATCTCGCTCTTGTAGCAATCTTTATATTAGAGAGCTCGGTCAAGACGTCAGAAAATGATCGGTTCTTTATGACAATGACTTCCACTCCTCAGGCCCACAACTTCTATAGAAGTCATTAGAGGGAATGCCTAATCTTTCAGCATGAATTCCAAAAAGATAGTGGCCCGTTATTTAACCCTTTCGCGATTGGTGCCGTCACTTGGTACATCACAGCAAATAACGTCGTATAAATACGGCAGTTAGTTATTGATCCACAGAGGCAGATGCAGTCATTTATTTTTTCACTTGCCTTTTCGCCAACGATAGCGGCGATGTTCACCAGGCTTTAATTGTTCCGTAGGAAATCCAAGCCGTAAGATGAACGCAATTGCTGAGAATGAAATGGTCTCTATAAATTCCGGTTTTATAATCACCCCGTATGGGTTGGAAAGTAGAAGTCACGCTTGAAACACCACTGTCATCGTAAGTTCTAACTATTTTTAAGCGTTTTTCCCTTTGGTAAAACATGCGTTTTAGTATTCGTGAAACATACGTCTTTTATTAAATAAATAGTCCTTCAGATGACAGTGTTGCCAGACTTAGGCTCTTCAAACCACTAAATGGTTAGCCCGTTACATATCTTTTCCTTGAGTTTCTATTAAAAATCGTAAAGCTTGTCTGTTCATGTTTGTTTGTCATTGTTTTGAATGTGTATTTAGTTTTTTTTCTTCTTTCTTATGCTCCAACTAACATGCAGTTTTGTTTGGTTTTTATAAAACACAGAAAGATCCGCTATGTTATAAGCCATGTTTACACGTTTTGTTTTATCTCCTCCATTAGCAAAACTCTTTGTCATTATTCACGCCATTTTTCACACTCTTTTTTTTGCGTTTTTTTTTTTTCACATTCACCCCAGTCAAGATTTTTATCTTTTGGCTCTGATAACGTTTTTAACTGCAGTCTCCAGTCTGCAGTTTTCATCTTTATTTTCTGTTGCTTTGTCTAAGCATTTGTGGTTTTTCTTTCCATTCCCACCGTTAATTAACATTAAAACACTGGCAACATCATCTCTCTTTTGTTGTTTATTGCCAAATACAGTTTGTTTTCATTATTCACTTGCACTCTCTCTCTCTCTGTCTCTCTTTCGCTTTTGCATTTTTTTTCCGGGTGTACTTTAACGGATGCGTTGCTGTGTAAGCACAGGATGATTTGAAAATGTTTTCTTTTTTAAAGATGTTAATGGACTCCACAAAATTGAATTATTTGCGGATTAATTTATAACGGGTTATCCATTTAGTTGTTTTAAAATAGCCGATATGGTAAGGCTAGAAGAAAACGTCCTAAATTGGT
>QOCX01005806.1:0-12244 GCA_005959815.1 Sarcophaga bullata | reverse complement strand
CTGATATCTCCCGTTCTACAACAGCTATCAACACCTCTCTTGAAATCAATAGGCAGGAAATTCAAAAACCGACACGTTTATTGACTCACTTGTAAATATTGTCACTTGATTTTTAACAACTGAAAGAAAAATTTTTAAGTAAACCTTCTTTCGGTGAGGTTTGTGCGTCCTAAATTTGTAAACGTGGTATCATAAAATATACCCTCAATCTACCCAACAAGATGTTGGCTCACCTTGAAGACAAACCCAAAGCTAGAACATGAATACTATAATCCAGAATCACATCGCGCCAGCCATTCTTTATTATGTGTAAAAGATCTAGAGTCCAGAATATGGTAAAAAATGTCTACGTCTGTACTTCCTTTCTAATAAACTAATCTGTTTCTACTGAAGCGTTGGTGGTTGGCTTTATAAAAACTGGATCATCAAACCGCTTTGGGTGTGTAAATGAGAATGGTTTGTCATCATGATAATAATTGCTTCTAAACTAAGTATTATATCAAAGACATTGTTTTATTATCATTAGTGAACACCACTCAGACATGTTGTCAGAAAATGGCTTGTGGATGCGACAATTAGGACCGTTGCTGCGGACAACACTTACATGAAATAATCGCACCAGCCCTGACACATCACTAAACACGCTATTTCCGTATAATCAGCAGATCCAGTAATTTTTTTCGTAAACTTTTTATTTTTGGAAAAACTTTTATACAAAAAAGAAAAAACTTGTTTTCTAGAAAAAGTACCAAAATTTCTTAAGGAAACACCGGAGGCGGAGCCCTCTGTTGTGTTCTCTGCTATTTTGGCCGGGGCTAGTAAGCAATGAACATATTTGTTATATAAGAAATTGAAAATATGTTATATTATTGAATTATGAAAAAATTTAAATTTATTTTGTCGAAAAACTTTTTTGGTTAGAAAACAACTTTAATACAACCTTTCGCATCTCAAAAACTTTCCAAAAAAAGGTGAAACTTGCAACTAAAAGCGCTGACGATATATTCGTAAGACCTAGAGTTTAAGCGAAAGATTGATTAGATAGTAAAGATGGAAGCAGACAGTCTGCTCTGTCCAGTAGTTTAGACTTATTGGTATATATTTGCAATGTACCATTAAGAACCCCCAAGCTCAGATAAAAAACCTCTAGTTGGAATTTTAATGAAAATGAAGAATTATAATTTGGTACGAAAGTAATTTAATTCGGCTATGAATTTACAAAAAAATATTTCCCCACGTTTACGAAGTTGCCGTAGCAGTGTCGTGGCTTATTGGACGTGGTCCAAGCGACTGTCCAGACCATGTGGAACAAAACGAAATATGAAAAATAAAAATCTTTTCGTAAGAACTGTGAGAGCAAATAAAATTGTCATGCAAAAGACAAAACTCTGTCGTTCGAAGTCGATTTTAAACTTATGCCCCAACATTCATGAATGGAAATTAATCTTATCGTAAACCGTTATCATTAATGTAACAGGATTATGTTTGTGTGAAGTAATAACAACAGTGCTTCTTAATACAAAATTGACAACTTAGAACTAGAAGATAGCAAGGGCTTTCGCTACCTGAATGTCATCTTAAATACTACCGCCGGTTTCTGTGGAGAATATTACGAATATAAAAAGCCAACTCGGTCGTTGAAGCTCTGAAAGGGATACGTAGATTACCATTGATTCTCTTAAATGTGAAATCAAGAGACTTTCAATAATTTTGTAAAGGACATTCGCTTAGTGCAGACATTTTAATCGATATTTGCGAATTGAAATTGAAACAAAAAAAATTAAGTGGTTGCGTATGTTTTGAGAACATTTAAGAACTACAATATATATCAAATAAGCAAATGAGAGGAACTCTCCGGTCAATAAAAAATTACGTAAACCTGCCGATGTTTGGAAAGATGTTCTGGAATTCAATATTCAAGTAAACAAGATCTGAAGTATAGAAAAATTTTATTCTGGGAATTTACTCTAGGAATTTATATATCAAGAACGTAACTGAAAACGGTAAAGCGACTTCATTCATTCTAAAAATCTTGTCCTGCTGTCGTTTGAAGTATGGCGTAACTGGCGTAAAAGCTTGATTATGGTAAAATAGAGTAAATTCAACTCAATGTTTCAGAAATTTTAAGAAAGAACTTAAAGATAAGAATTGAAGGTAATAAATTAGATCAAATCGCAATATGACAGGTCAAACACAAGGGCTGTTCATAACGGTAGTACGAGCAAGCCCTATAACAGACAGATGCAATTTGTAATAAAGTTGTGATGAAGAAAAATATTAGATTTGTTAGTCAGAATTACGATCTAGCTTCTCACACCACTCATGTTGCGAGAGTAAATTTTCCGAAATTTTTCAAGGCGATTTATATCTACTTTCAGAGATTTTGCTAGAAGACTGATGAGTGAAAGTCACCGAAGAAATATTTTTCTGCATTTCGCTTTGTTTGGGATTTCTGAGCCAAGGATTAAACTATGTGCTCACGTCTCAGTCAATATAGAATGCCTAAACTACATATTTGTTAAATCAGATTTATATGTTATTTACATGAGATTAACTTGTCATAGATTACATAAGTTTATGTTTACTGACTCTAACTCAAAGGCAATCTTCCCTTCTGTAAACTATTGTGGAGGAAACTAAGCTTTAAATTATTTTTAAGTGGGTCACAATATTGAAGTTTATTTATGGCATTATGATAAAAAAAAATCACAAACATTTATTTATTTTGGGGTTCGCAATCACATATGTATGGTAGTTGGTATTGTCAAACAGTAGATTTTTCATTTATTCTGCATGTTATTTATCTTAGTTTTACATGAACCACAACCCAATTTAAATTAAAAAGTTTGCAATTAGTAAATGGACTTCAATGCAAAACTCTTTCTGACAGAAGTACTTATTTCGAACCAACCACATCGTACCCCTCTAGTGATGTTTTCATATACCATACGGCTGACTATATTTAACTAATTTTTTATGAACCATAAAGAATAGCTTAAAACCATACCCATATTACAAAATCATATTACAATAGCGAACAAAAAATAAATCAAAACATGAAATTAAAACAACAATCAAAACAAATAAATTACACAGTGCGACAGTGAAAATATAACCGAGTAACTACATTGTCTAAGTTGTTCACTAGGTTGAGTAGAACACAAAAATCCTTTTTTATATTTCTCGAACCCTCCAAACTTGTTTAATTTGACAAAAACTGTTTTTTTAGTCTTTTCACACAAAATTATTAATTGCCCAAATATGTTTGAACCTATTTTAAAAATCCAAAGTTTTTTAGAAAGAGACTAGCCTTTAAAAGGGTATACATAAGCATTTTGTTCGAACTTATAGGTTATGAGTTTTGATGGGGTAAACTTGGAAAATATTGGTTTTTTCTTAGTTTTTCGAATTTGGCCATTCTTAATTTCAAAATTTAATTAAAAACTCTAAAATAACTGATGACATCCTTAGAGTGCATTCTCTTGCGAAGAGTTTGACACCTTGTTTGATAAAATCGGGGCGAAAAATTACCGCAGTTATTATTTAAAGAGTGTAACAGCTGAGTCATATTTTTTATATACGTTATTATATCAAATGAACTTTAAGTTAAAAATTTTCAAAATTTTTGATGGATCTTATTGTTTTCCACAAGATGTGTCAAAATGTGCGATTAGGCGTCTACCAGAAGTCTTGGTAATACTATTTTGGGTTTTTGTTCGCAATATTATTATTCTGCTTTGCGCAAACATCGGTCATTTCTGATGGTTTTGCTCAAAACTGGAAATTACCAACATTTTCCAAATAAACATTTCAAGAGCCATCAAAAATTCCTTGTATACGTTGAATGAGTTTTGAAAAAATATGTTATAGAAAATAATCTACGGCTGTTGTACTGTTTATAGCCTTTGCATCCGAAACGTCCGCCCTAAGAACGCTCCTATACTTAACTTCAATTCGAACGTGCCGCTGAGAGGCGCCTATTATGTACTCATCATAAATGCTTTACTTGTGTAATTTTTTTTTCTAAGGCATGAGGTAAGTTCGGTATGATATATCAAGAGGTAGAATCCCTCCAGTCGATACACTATGAGCGTTCTGGGAAACCCGTATTAAAATTTTTTTGTTCTCTTTTAAGCTGAAAGACATTGATAAGCATATAATTCGAAACAAAGGATTTCTAATATCTGTAAGCCGAAGAATTGAATTGGTGAGGTCAAAGATGAATCAAGGACGAAATCTGTAGCAAGCCGAAAATGAGTTTTGATATGACGATGAGCTTAGATTGACTAACAATCATTCGAATGGAACAAACAGAAGACTGATAATCAGATATCCCTGAAGGATTGGAGTAGTGAGAATATGATCGTAAAAAGTAAAGCAAGAATAAAAATTGAAAATAGATTTAGCGAAAGTGAAATTGATTCTCTGATACAGATGTTACAAAGAGGGATGACAGATTCCTCCGAACGGAAGATATCACTTGAATCCAGAGAAATACTCAAAGAGTAAATTTTTAGAAGGGGTCGTAAACTGCAAGTCCATTGAGTTATGTGGCGAATATCACGGAACCATTACATTGTTAAATTATTCTAAAGCGACCAGTGATCTGATACAAGTTGTGACTGAAACAAATAAATACACATAATAGTAATTGAAAGATAAAGAGTTATCGAAAAAAGCTATGTGGTATAAACTGGAAGAATAGAACAACAAAATAATTCTGGCATTCATGACCTGTCATGCCCTTAATAGTAGAACAATCCGCTGCAAATATATCCACATATAGTCGACGGATGATAATAGGTTCGAATTTCCTTTTTATCCGATTGTATTACACAGAACAGATTCAACTTAAATTGTTTGGTTGATTTGCCTTAAAATTTATTAAAGACTTGTCGGTGTAGCTGAATATCCATTCTAAAAAAAAAATGCAAATAGGGTTATAATAATAACACGGTTAATTTTTAGTTTCGATTTTTCCGAACGAAGTGTCAATCTCTTCTCAAGAGAATGCACTTTAAGAGTCACCATTTAGTTTCTAACTTTGAAAAAATATGATAAAAATTCGCATTTGGCCCTAAGGTATTTACCCAAAACCTCATAGAATAAATAAGTCGAATAATTTCCCTCACCCTTATAACCCTCCCGTAAATATGAGAAAGCTTTAAATTTGTAACTAAATGTTAAAATACGTTTGGTGGTAAACAATAAATTTGGTTAAAAGTCCAAAAAAAAAAAAAATTTTTTTAAGTAAAAACAAGTTGATGTCAAGAAAATACAAAAAAAATATTTTATTAAGTTCTATCCTCCAACATTCTCACCAACTTTACACCCTTATGACAAAAAAAAATGTATTTTCAATTTTTTATTTATTAAAAAGTCGCCAAATAGTGTTATTATTCTTCGTAAAATTTTTAAATTTTTATTGCAACCCAAAGCCAAAGACAAAAAAAACATTTTACCTAAGGTTAATTGATCTTCCATAAAAAAAGTTTATTGGATCAAGTTTAGTTTCGTTACTCAAATAGTGTTGTATCAGTAGTGGGATAAGATTTTGGGTATTTTTTATTGCTTTTCTGATTTTATTCGATTTGTATGAAATAATGAGGATAAATTTAGTTGAAGCATAAAATGTGTAAGAATGAATCGAATACATTTTAAATCCGAAAGCATAATAAACAGATTTATATCTGTCAGCTGTTTTCTGCTCCCTCTATAGGTGAATATTGACCTTGCCTACAATTCATATGGACTTACTAACGCTCAAATCTGTTCAGGTGGTCAAACATATTTGTAATTTTCCGAATATTGGTTATACGCTTGAATCCTTCCTTTAGAATTGATATTATCTATTAAGATAAAAATATTAAGTCAATATTGCAGCGCTTGATCCGCTATATTCGGAAGATAATCCTGAACATTCAGTGGGGACGCTCAAAATATCCTGGCAATTTTTAGATGAGAACATGAAATATTTAAAATATCATATGATCATTATCTCATTGTTATCATATCATTTATGAAACTCATCTTTCATATGGTAAACATTTTATACCTACCTATGTTATAATGCCCTTTGCGTTTGTCAGGAAAGACTTTATTGAAATCATTTTGTATTTTACTGTTTCAATCCAGTCAAACGTAAAATGGTTAAAGAAACTAGCAAAAATATCCAGTATCAAGTCATATATTCCGCCGTAGTCCAGTGGGTAGTTGGTTGGCTTATTTAGACGAAAGGCCAGGGTTCGAACCCCCGGTCATGACATCAAAAACGAAATAGAAAAAATATTCTTTCGGCGACTTCCTGCTGCAGCAGATTTCTGGAAACTCTGATGAGTAAATAAAATTGGCCATGAAAAGTTTCTCAAAAAAAATCTGTCCCGTTTCGGAGTCCCGACTTTTAAACTGTAGGTTCCCCGCCACTCATGTATAAAATTAACACACACAACATAAGTGTGTAGAAGCTAGGCCGGAATCCTGACGAAAGGGTTGGTATATGGCCCATTAATTATGTATTTCAAGCAAGTAACCTCCGAAGATCTAAAGATACTTCTACCCTCACAAGAAGATTGGTTACAAATGCTTGAGTGGCCATTACTACGAACTTGCCGTTTAAGTGGTGTTTTAAACTTGTTTTAACTTCCTTTTCGCTTTTAAATTACTTACATATGAATATGAAATGTTATATATTTCAAAGATAATAGTGCATTTTGCCGAAATTACTACAAGTCTTTTAAATAAGTAGTGGCAATAAGAGTTTATTTTTAAATTTTTTTAATGTTGGCTCATTTTGGTTATAATTTGCAGTTGTCATATGAAAATACTATGAATACTATCAGACAATTAACTTAACTTGGTAAGTTACGGGTAGAATGAAGCATTTCCTTTCCCTTAAGCCTTATCTCCATCACTTTACCTTATTGTCCACAATGTATAAAACGAATAATAAATTATTTTCTCGATTGAATCCTGGCTTTTAGTTATACGCCAGAGTTCCAATAATGGAATTTAATTGTAAAACTAGTGTCTGGGCGCCCACAAAACAAAGGGTGACAGTAAATTCGGAAATATTAAAAATTCTCTAGATTTTTCTTTTAACGCACATACCTTGGTTTTGCTTTACATTGTGGTGTTTTTGATTTTATGAATTGGTATGCTAGTAAAATTAAGTTTAATTTTGTTTTTCAAAAAATCCAAAAATATATTTCGTGCAAAAGAAGTTAGAAAATTCCTCAATACTATTACAAATCATAATAAAACAAAATCCTGGTACGAAAACCCAGGGTGTGCTATGTTCTACTGAACTGTATGGTACTTGTGACAATTGTTTTTCTTAGCCCCCTAAATACAAAGATATTTTATGGACCACTAGATGTGGATTTATCAACATGATTTAACAGCACATATAACCGGTATGGATTTACCAACATGATAACGCACCTATACACACGGTACGTGTAGTAAAATCATGGATTGTCAGCCAAAATATTGAGACCATAAACTGGCCACCCTATTCACTCGACCTTAACATTATCGAAAATGTTTGGAATTGGCTAAGGCGTAAGGTATACGAAGGAGAAAAGCAATACGAAACCAAGGATGAGCTTATTGTTGGAATAAAAGCTGCATGGGATGAAATATCCCTCGACTATTTAAAATTCCTGAATGTATCAATGAAAAATAATATTTTTAAAGTTATTGTGAATAACGGTAAATTTACGCATTATGAAATAAGTAAAAAAAAAACGTACATTTGATTTATAGGGCAATTAAAGGGTGGTTCTATTCTGTTGAACCAAAAAAATAAATGAAGAATTTTATATTTGACTACAAAAAAAAAGAAAAAGTACCGCTATAATACATTTTTTCCTTTTTTTTTGTGTTTTAAATTATCAAATTTACAGTATCAGGTATCATGTTTTTGCAATTTATGCAATTTTTTCTTTAAAATATATTGGTTCTATCCTGATGAAAACGCAGTGGTATTTTCGCTAACCGTGTTAAGAGATTGTTGCAAGTTTTTCTTGACAGCATTTATTGCTTTGCAACTAGCAAATCGTTTATAAATCGGTATTATACAGCGGAGCAAAACTCTAGTTACCACAATATATTTTAGCAATTTTTGTTTGAGTTTTTATCAATAATACTTAAAATGATGATTTTTTTTGTTTATTTTTGTTCTATTCGAAAAAAAAAAATAAATAAATAAATAATTCCAAACTGTCCACTCCTGGTGAAGTCAATGTTAAAAAATTGTTAAAATGTTAAAAAAATATTTAAACAATATAGCTGAAAAGTTATAAAGGCATTAAACACAAAACAATCTTAGTCGTAGTCGGTTTTTATTGACCATATTATTTTATGTCTTTTTGGTGCTTGCCAAATGAGAAATAAGAAATTTTTATGTAATTGGTGATATGTGATACAAGCTGTGACATAGTAAAACTTATTGTAACAAGTTTCATAAAAGATACAAAAAATTACTATACATACATACATATTTTCATGTTATACCATAAATGACGTGCATACATAAATGTGATAAACAACATTGTATACATTACAAGCGACATTTTTAAAATGCAAATATTGTTCAGGGAATCTCTTACGGTCAAGCGTATACGAATATTTTTCTAACTTAAAGAAACAATTTGTTTCAATTTCAAAGTAGTTTTTAACTTTAAGGTCAATTTGTAGTAAACGCAGAACTGCTAGTAATGTGTGGAGTCCGAAATATAGGCAATTTGATTAACATTGGGAAATTGGAGGTTTGAAATATTACTTTTGTGTCAAATTATTTTTTGGTAAAAAATTTAACAATTATCAAAGATGGTGGTCAACAATTTGTGGCATTAATAAAATATTTTTTTCTGAGTAAGCTTTTTTAATATAATTTATGTTCAACAGCAAATCGAAAATAAACTTCATGTATTTTAAAACAAAGAAAATCTATTGTTTTGAAAGTGAAGTTCACAATGATGAAAAATGTTCAGCAACCGAAAGATTAAATTATAAAATTTTTTAAGCCTTCATTTATATGTATACCAATATATAACACAGATTTGGTAATTTAGCCAACACAAATTAGAAAACCTTTGCCTAAAATGTAAGCATGAAGTACATTTGAAGAATGAAACAAAAATTTAAAAGAAAAAGAAAGTCTAATGCAACTTTTAATGCCAATGTAATAAACCGACGTTAAACATACGAAGGAACAATTAAAGTTCAGGATACTCCATAGATAAGTTCAAGACTGTTTCTTTTACGGTCATAAACACATTTTAAATATATTCATAACTATGCAATTTGCGAGTAACGAATACATAGTTGCATGTCCTATAGAGACGGAAGGAAGGAAAAAACAAATAGCCAAGGACACTAGTAAGAATTAATATTTAAAATATGGTTAATTTTGGACACATAAATCAAGAATAACGGTAAAAGAAATTTAATGGAAGGGGAATATATGTTGTTTTGAAGGGAAAATATGTGAGTTATTAAAAATTCGGACAAATTTTTTCCACTCCTTATCTATCATGGTGACTTGGGGTACAGTGGGGAGAAAATCAATTGGCGTTCTTACCGGAATACTTTTTTGTCTTGTTGGCATGCATATATAACCCTCAATGTAGATGCTGAATTATTCCCTTTTGAACTTGTTTTGAAAATTACAAGTTTACCCTGGAGATGAGTCATGAATCATCCTAAAATTTGACAATTTTGAAAAATTAGATAACGACTCTCAAGGCTTACGACTAAGAATATGCATTGAGAAAAGTACCAACAACTTGATAGAACTTATAAAAAACAAAAGCAGTATGGACTCCTTAATAACGCGAATAACATAGAAACTAAAAGTAGGCTAACTTAGTTTTTGTCAAGGCTTGGATAATAGAAGAAAACATGATCCACCTTATGTGTAGGACATATGAAAATATAAACTATTATTTCAAATGTATTAATTAAGATAAAATAATAACGACTAAAAATATAAAGTTAATAATAAATGAAATGGTAAATAATGATTCATAGGAACATAATTATATATATAATAATATTATTATAAATTATGTATAATTAATTATAATATAATATATATATATATATATAATATATATATAATTATATATATATAATAATCTATCATCAGGCCTAACACACGTTTTTTCGAATATTGATTTTTTTTTGTGATCAAAAGCATTTAACACAAATTTTGTTGTGAATCACCAAAAAAACGTCATTTCGAAAAGTGTGAGTTAGGACCTTCTGCTACATGCAAGAGCCAAATGATATACGACCTGAAATTGAATTACAATTCATAAGTATTCAAAAAAAAATCATTTCGAATTGAATGTCAATGGATTATTTCTTAAGAAGCGGACGTAGTGTGTGTCAAGTTATCTCAGTGTTGTTTGTTGGTCCACGTTTTGTACTACTTAAAATGCATTTGATACATTTCTCAATAATACATACATAATTGGCCATTAACAACCCTTCAGTTGATTACGGCCTATGCTTCTCACACCACTTATGTTGTGTGTGCTAATTTTATACATGAGTGGCGGGACCTACAGTTTAAAGTACGCTCCGAACGACAGATTTTTTTGAGAAACTTTTCATGGCAATTTTATTTTACTCTCAGAGTTTTTTGCCAGAAATGTGCTGAGAGGAAGTCGCCGAAGAAATATTTTTTTCGTATTTCGTTTTTGATGTCTTGACCGGGGATTAGAACCCTGGCCTTTCGTCTAATAAGCCAACACACTACCTACTAGACTACGGCGACTTCTTCTCAATAATATAAGGAATAATTATCAATGACTTACAAATTGTGACAGCGTGAAAAATCAGATTCCATTGTACAAATTTTCAGCATGCAATTATTGCAAATTAGCAAAATACTGACCACGCAAACACTAAGCCAAATAAAAATTGGAATTAGATCATAAGAATGAATATGTATAGATTTTAGACTTAAGATATTGATCTAAATAGTTGTAAATTTGATTAATGAAAGCATAATAAAAAAGATAATGATCAAAACGGCTTCTTAGCTGTAAAAAAACCTTTTTTATTCTCATTTTAAACTACGACTTATTAGCAATATCCAAATTGCGTGCTCTCTTTAGCTTACATACTTTGAGTAACTTGACATCCATCAAGTAGTTTATTTTTGTTGTGTGCAAACAAATTTAATATTAGTCGAATTATGGCTTATGTCAACCTCATACTTTGTTACTTTGATGTCAGTTAAAAATGTCAACTTATAACGTATGACGGATTCTATGTAACTCTTACTCATATATCTGGCACACGATGGCAGGTGACAATTTATAATACGATGTTAGAAAATCTTTACACGTTTTGCAAATTTCTATAGAATTTACATTAGAATTAATTTCATAGATTTTCTTTTATTTTAAAGACAATTTCTTGTATTTATTCTTTTTTGCTGTTTTGTTTTTTGAATTCCCAGAAACAAAAAAAGGTTTTCATTTTCACTGCAATAAACATTGCAAGTTCAGGTAGAAAACAATATGGTAATAATATGATTCTATATTGTTAAATGATTATATTTTTAAAAATTATACGTAAACACAAATCATAAAATTAATTTAAGTACTTTGGAGATATATGCAAGTATTTACAACAGGGTATTTATTCTGTTTTATAAAATGGGAGCGAAACCAAAGGATTGAAAAGATTGTATTGTACATCAATGTCGGTGAATAATTTTATTCAAAACCTTTCTGTTCAACAACTTTGTTCTTATGTTATGGGGATACAAACCTTATTATTGATAACCAAGACGTATATATCGAGCCATAATTGCAAAAAAAGTTCAAGCGACATATTTTTCAAATATCGTTTTTTATAAATAAATTCATTAGCATCATTTGCATCATCCATAAAAAAGTTGAGGGTCACACTGTGTACCATTATAAATTTATAACAAAAATATGCAAGATCGTGGAAGTGTTAAAGTTTTGTGTTGAATAAATTTTTTTATAGAAGTTTAATAGGCGCTCTCTCGTTCCATTAAACGATTCAGACACTTCTTTTGATGAATTAACAATTACAGAAAGGAATATTGAAGAAGAAACATGTGTGGGACAGAAAGAATTTAAAAGGCAAATAAAATTATCTTGTATTAGAAAAAGCAATGTTAAAAGGCAAAGAATGTATTAGAAAAAGCAATGTTAAAAGGCAAAGAGTAGAGAGCTGCAAAAGGCTGTACTGTTTTAAA
>QOCX01005805.1:0-12245 GCA_005959815.1 Sarcophaga bullata | reverse complement strand
TTTACTTTAAACATTTCTTATTATTTAATTTGCTGTAGTGAAAGCAATTTGCTCTACACCTGCACAAGAAGATTTTATCTTATATTATAGAAGTAAACAGCTTAAAGTAACAATGTCAGAATTGTCTCAAATCGGTCAGCGTTCTATATCGTGTAATCAGCGAGACTTAATATACTATAATACAATATAAAATATAATATAATGTAATATACTATAACATAAAATAAAATAATATAATACAGGATTACAGCCTAGTTTCTCACACTACTTGTGCGTTAATTTTATACCTGAGTGGCGGGACCTACTGTTTAAAATCGACTCTGAACGATAGATTTCTTGAGAAACTGTTCATGTCAATTTTATTTTTTCTCAGAGTTTTTGCCAGAAATCTGCTTAGAGGAAGTCGCCGAAGAAATATTTGTTCATATTTCGTTTTTGATGTCTGACCGGGAATTCGAACCCTGGCCCTTCGTCTAATAAGCCAACACACTACCCACTAGACTACATAATATAATATAATATAATATAATATAATATAATATAATATAATATATAATATAATATAATATGATATAATATAATATAATATAATATAATGTAATATAATATTGTTACGTTTCTACCTTTTAAAAACGTTTGTAATATGAGCTCGTAGATTGCAAATAAAAATAAAAATAAACTTGTGTTTAATTTTAATTAAATACTTTATTATTAACACAACATTTGTGTGCCACTGTTCGCAAAGGGCGATAAACAATAACAATTTTTACACAATTGTTCTGTAGATCTTTATAACGGAGATCTTCAAACAACGTTTGCTTTCTTCACACGCACAGTGTTTTCACACAAGACTGACTGAACTTTTACCCTTCCTATGCATGCTTTGCCTTGCCTTTTATATAGCGACGTAAACAGTCTCATGAATGTTCTCGTAGGCGAAGCTTCTAGTCTTCGCCTTCACGAGAGTTCTATGAATGTTAACATGTTTACTTTCTTGTTGTTAGTATAGGTTGTTTACGTTGGTCGCTGCTGATGTTGTTGTTTGTTGTTTACAATCTTATTCCTTTTTCTTGTTATACTGATGTTGTTGTTTTATTTTCGTTAATGAAGTAAACAAGTTCGTTGTTTTGTTTTTGTAGCTTTTGTTTAACATGTTAATGTTAAACGATGTTACACCATTTCCATTTTCGTAACACTGCCGCCGAATAGGCTCATTAAAGCATAAATAAATGTAAACATCGTTGTTTACATTTATGGTGATTTCGATAAGGCGAAGCCTCGAACGTTCGCTTCAAGAACCTTCATCAGACTGTTTACGTCGCTATATAAAAGGCAAGGAAAAGCATGCAAAGTCAGAGGAGAAGTTCAGTCAGTCTTGTGTGAAGACGAGTTGCGTGTGAAGTAAACCAATCGTGTTTGAAGATCTCCGTTACAAAGATCTACAGAACAATTGTGTGATAATTGTTATTGTTTATTGCAAAGGCATAAACAAAAGATAAACAAATAAGCAAGTGTTAGAATCAGTTGTGAACAGTGGCACACAAAATTGTGTGATTAATAAAGGATTTGATTAAAATAAAACACAAATTTATTTTTATTTTTATTTGGAATCTACGAGCTCATATTTCAAACGTTTTTAAAAGGTAAAAATGTAACAATATTTTAACATCGTCTGCATACATTAATGTGTTTATGTTTTTGATAACAGATGGGAGATCATTTATAAAAAGAGTAAATAGGATCGGCACTAGATTACTACCCTGTAGTTTGCGTGTTCCTGAATTTTAGGCACTGCTCTCTGTATTCTAAATAAGATTTATATCAGTTCATTAATTTGAACTAAAATCAAGCTGATTAAGCTTGATGTATGAGTAAGAAACGATTTACTTTATCAATTGCTTACTGAAATCAATATAAATGACATCAGTTTGTTTGCCTACAATAAATCCATCATTTTACCAAGTGGTAAATTTAAGAAGTTTGTGATTGTTAATCGAGACTTACAGATCCATGCTGGGATGCAGATAAGATAGAGGATGCTTGAAATGACAGTGTGCCAACATAAAAGTAATTTCGGTATAGTGTTGAGTCTAGCTATTCCTCCTATAATTTGAAATATCAGCTTTAGATCCCGATTAAACAGTGGAATTAAAGATGCTTTTTCCCAAAGGAGGCCAAATAAGCCCATTTAAGCGATTTGTTGAATAAATAGTTAATGGAGTACTTAATAATTGGGAATGGTATTTTAAAATACTGCTAGGAACCCCACCTGGACCGGCAACATGCTAAGATTTTAATTGTTGTATATAATTGCAAACAGTGCGTTGATCAATAAAAGATATTCTCAAAGTTTTTACTTCGGGAATAATTTTTGATTATTGGCGTTAAATGTAGATGATAAATATGTAGAAACAAAAAATTCCGCAAACTAGTTACTTATAACCTTATTATCTGCAGATTCGTGACTACCAATTTCATAACGGAAGGAAAATCTGCTGCTCGACGTAGAATGATTTATAAGCACTCTTGAAATTGGTTTAACTTTATTTAATTAATGTAATGCCCTTTGGTTGGCGATGGTGTATCTTCAGATCTTGCTAAGCAGTATTTGGAATAATTTATTATTGATCTATCTTTTTTAAAATTTTTATACAATTTATTTTTCTTGTTTTTTAATCTTGAAAGATATTTTGTATTCCAAAGTGGACCGTGATTAGAATATAGTAAAACTTTTAGAACACAATCTATGAAACAATCGTAAAGTAGTTGATAAAATTTCATAATGCACTGGTACCTGGATAATTATGTCCGTAAACCGATTTTCTATCGTCGAGTGGAAGTTTCTAAACCCTAACTCGTGTTTAGGTATAAACATACAGCTTTGCTATGATGTGGAAAAGCGATATGGGTGTCACATATACATAACTGGTCATTACAACCCTTCAGTCAGGAATATATGTCAATTTAATTTACTTTCAGAGTTTTTGCCAGAAATCTGTTGGGAGGAAGTCGTCTTAAATGTCTGATCTGGGGATTTGAACCGTGGCCTTCCGTCTAATAAGGCAACACACTACCTACTAGCCTACGACACCTACATATATATGGACCTATAAGATTTAATATTTTCTAACGATTTTCCAGGCTTTGGTATCATAATTATTAACGCTATTTTTCCAAAACAGTGATATGTACTGTATATTAAATATTTGTGTTAATTCAAGTATTATGTTTTGTGGAAACTGCCTGAACACTTCAGTTGTAATAAGAATAATAAGGATCTTTTTTTATAAACATCTTAATGAATCTTCATATTATGTGAATTTGAATTGTTGTGAATATATGTGTCTCTTAATAATGCTGAAGTTTCATTATTTTTTAAGAAAAATACTTATGACGAGAATATTTCTTTTGAATATCAATATTAGCCCAATTTTCATTTGGAATTTATATTGCAGCATTTTTTATAGATGAAAGTTCCGTATACGTTTTTTTTTTTTTAGTTTATTACTAAGCTGTTACAAATACGTCTCAAATGATTCATTTTTTGTATTTTGTTATATTCAGACTTAATTTTTGAGTTGTTCTTTATAAGTATATTTTTGTCACAATGACATTCCCGCCTGTTGCCCTCATTTTCTTTAACTACGCTTAGTCTTTATTATTCCAATTATATATATTAGTAACGAATTGTATATTGTTTATGCGGCAGAATAGGTATGCGTTGCCCGCTGCAGATTGTAATAATTTCGTAACAAGCTGAACCTCATTTTCAATTTCTTCTTCTGTCTTGGAAATGAAATGGAAATATTTGCATTTTCAAATCAAAAGAATTTTCTATGAAATACTTTGACACTTTTATGGTGAAGCACAAATTTATTACACCTGCATTTTCTTTCTGTCCTTTGGCCTGCATGTAGGGGTTCTCGTTGAAAAAAATCTCACATTCAGTTTCAGCTATTGCTTTATAAAGTTGCTCACTTTTAGGGATATTTTATTTATTTATCCGCCAGCCCCTATAATATTTTTGTTTTATTTATTATTATTATTATTATTATTAATTATTTATTATTATTATTTAATAATAAATTTCAAATTATGGCATTCTATACAAAATTTTGTATTGTTCATATGTAAATTCGTGTCTCGGAGGGCTATAAACAGATGTGACCAATAAACTTTCATGTGCGAAGTTTGAGAATGACATGTATGGTAAACATCATAGTTCCAAACTTTAATGAAGGATCTTTTGTTAAGTAGGCTTCAATTTTTTCTTTATTCAGAACTAATTCGAGTTTCCTCTGATGCTTCGTTACGCAAAAATGACGCTTTTGTATTATTTAGTAGTGTGTTGTTTTAAAGTTAATTTTAAAAATTGTTCATGTTTATATAATTTTCTTAAATTTGCGATAACGGGTCAGCGGTAGTTGAATCTTTTAAAACCGAATCAAAAGTATTTCTTTGAAATTTTTGGGCGATATTGGTGATATATGTTTCCCATCAGAAATAATTATTGTTTCAAAATTAAGGTTTCTCCATGATTATTTTAGATCAATCACTTATAGGGTTTTAACTAACATTTGTATATATGGATATGGATATCGTTTATATATAGGGATATGTGCGCACTTCCTCTCAAGAAAATCTTTTTATAGTTAAAAAAAAATGTTTTCATTGTTATTTTAATAGACTTTGGAGCTTCAGTTTGGTTTTCAGGTTAGTTCTATTAACAGTGCTCTGTTAATAGAAAATAATTTTTTGAGTTTTTAACTAATTTATTAAAACTGAAATACGTATTTGAATTAGGCTTTTACGTGTTATATAATAAAAAATAATTTAAATGACAGACGTTCTATTTATTTATTTATTTTGCTGATAAATTTTTCCAGTTTCAATCAACCAAGCTCTTACAACTTCACTATCTATATATGACTATAAATGATCTACCCGCATTTGCAACATTAGGGTTATTAGCTTATTACATAAAAAAATTTGTGTTACCCGGGACATTTTGTCATCTTAGTTCTTCACTTATTTGCTGATTTGAAACCTGAGATTGATCTTGTTAATAATTTGGATTTCTGATTTCTGTACCACTGTTTTGTTTGAAATTAATATCAAAATTTTCTTTTCTTTCTTTTGAATTATCCATTCGGTTTCTTTTTAAGCTCTTTTAATCTAATGTATTAGAAGACGGTGTTCTTGTAATGGCTCCATTACAATTTTCCTCTTATAATTGTTGGCAAATCTTTTGCAATTGCTTGATCCTTTCAGCAACTGAAATTTACATTTTTCTAATACTTTGACTATTATAATTCTAAACAGCTGATGATATTTTGTCATTAATTTAGTTTTTTCTGAAAATTGAGAAATTTTTTTTATTTAAATTGTGATAAATATAAAGTTTTCAAAATAAAAAGACAAAATGTGGATATAAGGGCGCGCGATTCTATGTCACAACGTTCGCAACGTGGTACATATGCGTTCAACTGTGTAATCAAAGTATTAAAAGTAATACAAAATATTTTGTATCATTTTGTTTAATTGTTTTAATTGTATTGAATATTACCAAACTAAATTTAATGGTGTGAAAAATAATTATGTATAAAAATTTCTTAAAACTAATTGCGGTTCTATTGATAAATTAATTAAAAAAAAAGAACTGGCTTTATAATTAACGCAGACATTTTAATAACTGAAACTAAAATTAGTATTACAAGTTTGGATGGAAAAATGAAAAACACGATAACAATTCCCATTTTTCTATATGGTAGTTAACATGATAATTTCTAAATATTATTATGTTAAGACTTTAATATAAAAGTGTTCACTGGGACACACCGCAATATTCTATAGATAAAGTTAAGTCTGTCAGATCATAATCATTATTCTCCTATACCGTTTTCTTAGGTCTGAATGGCATTTTTTCATAAATGCGATACAAAGTTAAGCGAACAAAGTTAATTTTTGTGGTTCAACGATGAACAATATTTGCACATCAAATGCACACTGCAATGCGTCAAATAATAAGCAAAAATTGCAAAAAAAGAAATGTTCCAAGAATTGAACCTATAGAATTGTCCTACTTAAAAACAGTAGATTAGGCGCGTCTTGAATTTGCTTACAATTTAAATGATATGATGTCAAACTCGTTTGAAATATCAACAAGTTAAATATATTATCAACCGTGTTACAAGAAGGTCGAAAATGTATAGATTTTCTTCATCCAATTCTCGTCATATGTTCTCAGAAACATCCAGTAAACTAGCTATGAAAAGTGTAAAAACTTGATGGTGAGACTTGAAAACATAAAATTTTCTTAAATACATAAATTCAGTATCAAATAAGTAGTACACAGGTTTGCAGTTCTGATGCCTTTATTTACGGTTCTTCTAACTACAATAAGTTTTGTTTCCAACTTGCCGTACAGCCAAGGTATTGAAATATTGTCATCACACATAGGTTATAGATTGTTTACCAGAAATGGAATGGTAATTTAGTTTCTTCATTTTTTTTCTTTTTTTTAATTGTAAAATTCCAAAGTTGATCTGAACATACATTTGTAATGACCAATGACAAAATGGCCATGAACAAATTGTCTTTTAGATGAAAGTAGTAGCATCAGATGTAGAAATGCTTTCGTATTGCTACACAATTACAATATGAATATAATGCATATCATTATAGGCAAATTTAAAAGTAATGAATATAGTGCCTCAAAATTATAATTACTATATTCTGTACGTGGCGTCAAAAATAACAGAGGGTCTACTTAACCAAGAATAGAGCATACATTCTTTTTTACCCGAATTAGGTTTGACACTATAGATAATATTTATGTAATTGATTAGATTTTTTTAATATATAAATTAAAAAAAGGAATAAAAATATAAAGCAACTTGCTGTGCGTTTGAGATTATCCGTGTCGATAAAACTGAAATTCATTTCCAAACCGAAATTTTTAGAAAGTTTTGAAAATATTCCATTTTATTTATTTATTTATTTATTTATTTATTCACTTTTATTTTTATTTATTCATTTAAGTTCTTAAAAGAAACGTAGCGCTGTCAGAAAGCTTCTTCTTCTTATTAATATCTTTGCTTAGTTTCAATTTTATTAAATACGTTTTTTCAGTTGAGCGGATGATTCATTGTAGCAGGCCCTTAGATAGCAAATTCATCAGTCATTGCCTACAAGCAAAGGAACGCTATGGAAATGTGTTGGGAGCAGTTCCACTATTTCTCAAGAGGTCGATTTCCAATTTTTGTTGTTTATATTATTAAAGGATTAAAGTCTCCATATTATTAATTTTATTACCTAATTTTATTATTTATTTAATCTACATAGTTTTCGATTACTAAGCCTTCTAGGAGTGTCTTAGGTAACGATTTACAAATGTTTGCTGCTGTAACGATATTGTGGGCATGTGTGTCAGCACTAGATATGGGTTGTTTGGAATTTATTAAGGAAATAATAAATAAAAGAAGATATTAATCATTCTAAAAAAAATTTACCAAAAGTTCAAGAGAATTAACAATTCGTAATGAATATTACTTTCGACAAGTCAATGAATCCAATTATACTGCTGCTTAGTCTCGATATGACTCCAAGAGAGCATTTAGGAGATCAACGGCTATATAGAACAGTTATATAGTAGCAAAACCTGAGACAAAAGTCAACTGAGAAACTAGATCTTAAGTACATGGCAGCAAATTTCAACAGAAATTGAGGGCTTAACCTTAAGGAATATACTACTAAATATTGGCTATAAAATATAAATATATGGTGTCTTCTAATTTCAAATTAGCTATGTGTTCCTATTTGGAGGTATTTACACTTTAACGGTGCAAAAGTATGGAGTCCCCCTGAAGTTTCCTTATTCTTGGTGAAAACCGTTAATAAATTTTTTATTTTATAATAAAAGAGATATAAATAAATAAAATAAATATAACAATTTTAAAATATTTTTACGTATTTTTGCTTAAAATTCATGAAATTAACAAATAAATTGGGGTACTTAGAATTTTGCTGTCCACATTATATAGAAAATCGGGTACAAGAATTAAAAAAAAATTTTCAGAAGAGTACCTGCTATTTAATTCTTCTAAACAAAACACCATTCCAGAATTTAAGAAAACATGGTGCACATATTCCACTATATACAAATGGTGGTCCGGAGGGTCCTCTTTCTAAACGTGCTAGTTTAATATCTGTGATATTTTTGGAACTCGAGAAAATTCTCTCCTGCTTTCATTATTATTCACAAATAATAATTATCATAACGAGAATTAAATTTTATGTCATTAGTCTGCGTTAATTAACAAAATAGAAAACTATTCTACATGTTGCCGTTATTAAACAATTAACATTTCTATGTTAAAATCAGAATTTTTTCATTTTTAATGTCAAAGGTGACTCTGTTGAAATTGTTGATTTGCGTGTTGGGTTTTAAATTCGAATATATCCTCTTCCAATATATGACAAATACAAATACAGTGTATTATATTTACTCTTGCCATATTCCTGAAAATTTTCAGGTTCTAAGTATCTTCTGGGATACTTTACATATCGAAATGTTTCTGAATTAACCTTTTCTCTAAGTGTAATTCGGTAGTACTTAAATGCTATTCTTGTTTTGAATTATTGTACTAACTTTCGTTCTTCATGCACAGATAAAAAATCTTTAGTCTACTTGGTTTTTAGAATATTGACGTAATCTTCCGTTGATTTATGCTTATTTATTCTTTAGGTCTATTTTTATGATACACTCAAGCTCCCCTGAAATACAAAAATATTTTCAAAATTTTCTTAATTTGTATTTTGTTATTGCAATTCATGAAGTTAACAAGTTGATTAAGTTACAGTATTAGTATTGTTTGTAAAACAGTATATATTTTTTTATATTTTTAATAGGCTAATTCCATGACATTTCTTTTGAAACTATTGCATTTACACCGAAATAACTTTGGAACACAAATACAAATTTATAAAGTCACATAATGAACAACACAACTAAGATGTTTCTGTTACTTTCTTTATTCAGCTATTACTCTCTATTTTTATGAAATTTTCACTTGAGATGTGTACATGGTTGTCAATTATATATCTTCACAAAATGTGCCTAACTCATTATGCTCCACTTGACACCTCACCGTAATTTTGACGTGATATTAAGAAGAAATATGCATACATTCAAATTCCAACAGGTATATGCATGTAATAACCACCCCGTAAGGTATTAACATATCTTTTTCTATTTATTGATTTTTATTTATTGATTCCATACATCAATAAAACGATTATCCTTGCAAATCAACAATCATTAATTGTTCTTGAGAGTGCACTCAATTTATTGTTAATTAATTTAATAGTCTGGTTTCGAAATTGGGATGGTGGTGATGCATGTTAAATGAAGCAAATTTGAATCATGTTTCACATTTTCCACATCTTATCATACAATATGTAAAAAGTGTGTGAAAAGGATCTGTTATTATCTTTTTATCTATTACAACATCTACTTTCTATAAAAACTTTTCAATTTTTCATTATATAACAAGAAAAAGTATAGCGGCATATTTTATTTAAAATTTCTCTTGATTCTTTTTTTCACAGTTCCTTTGTACGTATTTAATTTTTAAGAGATAAACGAGTGATTTACCTAATGTAGGGAAAAGTCAGTTTTCGCTAATATGAAGATGGTTCCAATGTTGTAATATACTTAATGTTGGTAGTACATAATTGAATTAATAACACCTCACTGACCTTATGAAGCACATCAATGATATATCAAAATGATGTTTAGAAAAGTCATGTGCATGCACATGTTATGTGACTAAGCTTTATATTTTTTATACAATGTTCACGGTCTACCTTTGTTTTACAGAATCTAACATATTAAACATTAAATATATAAGGTATCGCAAATTTATTGGTAATAAAAGTATTAACCTATACACATAGAACATATATTTATATGTTTGATAACAAAATTACTTGTATTATTAATTATAGATTTCTTTTTTCTTTTTTTCATATTTTTTGTTTACATTCATAAGGTAATATTCAGAAGACTAGAACTAACAAGCATTTAGTTTGTCTTTGTTTTCATAATTTTTTTGTGTTTAGAACATTTACTCTTGAACTTTATTTTTACTTGTATTTTAGTTAGCAAAACAGACAGAAGAAAAGCATTTGATCATACACCTGTTCCTTTTGCTTTCACACATATGGATGTAATAACAGACTGTGCATAAATTGCATTCTTTTAACTTAGTTTTATCTGTATTTAAGAATGTGCGTACATACACATGAATTTGTACCTCATTGTCAGGTGGCAACAGAAATAAAATATTTTGTTAAAAAATCTCACATATAGGCAAGGTTATATAAATATATATATGTATCAATATATTTTTATTTACGGATTTTTGGGTAATATAAGACAAGGTACTGCCAACTTTCACCATATCGAGTGATTTTAAAGTATATAAAACGACGTAATTAGCTTAATGTAATCACTCCGTTGCCAAAGAATTTTACACCGCTTTTACTGATTTGTTGTAAAGATAATTGATTTGACAGACTACAAAATTAATTAATATTATTGTTTTAATTAGCAAATTAATTAAATTTCATTGCTGATCTTTATGTGATTTCGCAAAAATTTAGAATTATCAGTATTCAAAATTCTTGTTGAGGATTCTGACCGATGAAATCGATTTTTTCTAATCAGCTTTTTTATCTATTTATATATTTGCCTAATAGCAAATTCATTAATTTTTGCCATGCTAGGATTTCAGTCATATTTCAAAAATAAAATCAGTTGTGTGAATCTTGGAAATTCTCAAAAAATTACTTTTACTAATAACATTACACAGGAACAAGTTGTTAATTATTTGGGTACCCAATGCTAAATTTAAAGGCTTGTAATTTCTGTGATTCCCTACATGTTCGGTTCTAGAAGTTGTCCTAGAGGAAAATTAGAGAATAGACACTGTTTAATAGTATAGTCTGAAATCAATTTTGTCATATAAACTGGTTTTATTTGACGTTGTCGAAAGTAATGAATTAAATATATTTACACCATCATATATAATAATAATTATACAAATAATACATTTTATTTTTTATAATATTAATTGCGTTCATGTATATTTAATACATTTATTATTTTAAATAATACATAATAAGTAATTTTTAGTACAAAAATAACAATCAATAACACATAATAACACGTTATTTGTGGTTTTCATGAAAGGAATCACATTCGTTAATATTTTTTTTTTTTTTTATTTATTTAATTTATTTTTTTTTTTTGTTTTTTGTTTTTTATACCTCCTTTGCTCGTACAATCAACAGCATTTTTCCGAAAATGGTAAGTTTAGACAATCCAATGTAAAAGTGAAGTAAACATCATTTAACTATTCTTAATTGTATTTTTTTTTACAAGTACATGTTATGTTAACAAGACTGTTAAGTTAACATAATTGAAAAAATTTGAAAAATCTATAAAATCATAAAAATAGAGATAAATTCGAGAAAGTGAAAGGGAGAAGGAAGTTAGACCATTGAAAATAAGACCTATAAAAAAGGATAAAGGATATTAAAGTAATATTTGCTATATGGCGATAATAAACTTAAAAATCAAGTAATTCCTACCCCAAACATGCTTACAAAAATGCGGACAAAATTTAATCAAATTTAAAAAATGTGTGGTTACCGAATATAATGAATGGATAACTATTTGCCTTTAGGCTTCCAAAAAGTTAACGTACGTTGGGTAACTTTAGGGATTGAGATATAATACCGACGTAGCTATGATCGTCCGGTTGAGGGTGTTTAACTCTAGAATTATCAAACATCGTCTCTGAGGTGATTTAAAGTTTTTTACGGTATGTCTTTGCATTATACGCAATAGCAAAACGTACATTCTTGTCAACTAAATAGGATTCTGTAGAGCGTGGCTTATTGACACATTTGTTCTATTTCATTGTGTTGCCTGCTATATTTTATAGGATCACGGCTGTGAGGCCTAAGTTTACCAAAAGATAAAAGTTAGGTTTAGTACATATTCATATTGTAATTTTGCTTTTTTTTATTATTTTTTTGTTTCCTACTAAAAAATGTTGTATAGCATTTTTGTAAGTTTTGGTCCTGACAACTTCTGAACACAGCTACTAAAAGATTTCGATAACTGAGATGCCGACCGTAAAATAATACTTCCGTGACCACCGACCCGCTAGTAACCG
>QOCX01005804.1:0-12250 GCA_005959815.1 Sarcophaga bullata | reverse complement strand
AACATATTCTCTTTCTTCCCATTTTGGATGCCGGTTTTTATTAAAATTGCTAACTTGCTGTTGTATTTCATATCTTAGAGTTCACAATATGAATCATTGTGCATGGATTTATAATTCCTTGCAGTGCAATATAACTGCAGTTCTGGCAGGAATCTTTATATATGGGAACTTCCATAAGCAGTACGATTTCTTCCAAAAGCAACTTCCAAGCTTTGACAGTTGATAATAGCCATCTTGTTGAAGCTACATCTGTCAAAGTAGTTGTCGTTTTGTCAGTCTATTTTGACAAATTATCATGGACGGCTATAACATTCAACGACAAAACAATCGTTCACTTCAGACAAATGCACGATACGTTTCGCCCATTTTTGGATTGTAATAATTGTCCCAATGAGAGTATTATTCGCAATGTGAAGGATAAATTCGTGTGCACTGGTTCAGTAATCAGTCGTCTATACACCATCGAAAAGCAGAATTTAATGAAAAATCGCATTGGAGTGTGCAGGAGAACTCAAGGCAGTCGATTACGCGTTACTTACAAGAACTCGGCTTTTTGCAGATCACATCTTACCAAATTTCGCATTTTAACTTGGAACTAAAGGTAAATGACCATAAGCAACGATGCTTGCTCCTAAATCTGCTCTAATATAGTTGGTAGTTGACAGTAATCTTAAGCGAAAAATCCTATTCTCCACTGTGGCATATTTCTCTTCGTTGTCACTATATTGCCTAGATAGTATGTAGAGAGATTTCAAAATTTTTTATTTGTTTAAAAATCCTATTGATGCTAATGCGTATGGATACTCTAAGCATTACGCACTCGAAATGTCGTATTTCGGGTTTTGTGATTTATGAAAAGCCTCAAGCAAACAAGTCTACTGAATAAATATCAGCTTCATGTGAGACGACTATGCCCTCAAATCTGTATTGCAGAATATCCATTGGCATGGCTCCGCTAGTCCAATGTTCACACTGATGGATGTATTCGTCTCTCTCTTTTTGCCCTTATTTACTGCCAGTCTCATCTTAATAGACTTGCGATCAATAGCACTAAAGTCATCAGTACTATCTCGTTTAGTACGTTCTATGATGTCAATATCGTCAGCGTATGCAAACAATTGAANATGTTCTATGATGTCAATATCGTCAGCGTACGCAAACAATTGAACAGTCTTTTGCGAAAATGGCGCCATTGCGATATGCTTCCAACTCCAAGACGAATTTAAAGACGTTGCATGATGAATGATCGCCTAGTCTGATATCTCGCACGGTATCGAAAGGTTTTGAAAGCTCCATTCCTACTTTGACTGAGCTGCAAGAGTTGCTCAAAATCTAATCAGCTTCGCAGATATACCGTCCTTAGACTTTGCGGCAAAAACAAGATTTCTTATGAGGATATCAAAGGCTGCCCTATACTCTACTTCTTTTTAATGGGTCTTCTCCAGGATTTGACGTAATGTGAAGATCTAGTTAAAGGTAGACTTGTTAGGTCTGAAACCACATACCCAAAAAAGAAATCTCCAGAGCCACTTGATTGACCCCAATATGTCCTGGTTCTTTACTTTTTTGCGCCTCGAAACTACTCATCAGATGTGCATTTGTTTCTCGGATCATGGTGCTCCTGATGCTTACCGTAATATGGATATGGTTCACATACCTTTAAGATTGATAGAATGCTAAGGATGAATCTATCTATTGGAAATTCTATTTCAGGACTTAATTAACACATTAAGTATTTGAATGCCGAGATCACCGATTAATTAGCTGGCTGTGATCCCGAATTCTCTAGCACCTCCGAATAATAGGTGACATACCTTATCAATGTGTACTCGAAATCGAGTACGTATTTGTGTACTCGAAATAAATATAATTTTATATCGAACACTACTCGTTTTTTCCGTTCACTCCCACCGGTAAAGAGAACGTTTTATCGCTATAGGGAGAAAGCTTATATCACGTAGTTGGCGTATATCCGTAGTGTCCGCCTTTTACAGGACAGTAGAGAGGAAACTGAGTTTCTAATCCATCCATATTTTGTAAATAAGCTGTTGTAGAGCACTCTACCAACTCATACTCCAAGTTTTAAAGAATTCAGCTAATCTGGCCAACAGGCCTGCAGCTTCATTGTTCTTAAAACACAATAATCGCCTGAGCAACCTTAGTTGAACTATATCTTGTATGCGGATCTCAACTAATAAAAGAAATAAAAAAATAAAAAATAAATGCATGTAAGTTCTAGACTTGAATCTCTGACGTAGATTTCTACCTGCGATTTTTTCTCAGCATGATTTCTTGCAAAACTTGGAGGGTAAAAATAAAATCGCCATGAAAAGGTTTTCAAAAGATCTGTCAATTCATATACGTAGATCCCATGTAGGTCTCATGTATAAAATTAACCCACACGACATTAGCGGTGTGAGCAGCAATTTCATAATCCTGACTAAAGGCTTGTAATAATAATTTATGGGAAGTTGCCAGACACAATGTAACTAAAGCGAAAGGCAACATTACCAAAGTTTTGGGAATAAGAGACACGACCTAAGAACTCTGTTATATTATACCGAGTCCGTTTACGTAATGAATTGTGGAAAAGACAAAGAAAAAGAAAACTTAAAATTCTTTGGAAATCTGTGAAGGCCAAAATAAATATTTTTAATTCAAAAAACAAAAAAAAAACAACTGCCACTAGAAGTTAAAAAAAGTTTTTTTTCTTCAGTTTATTAAAAAGTTCAATAAGTAGCTTTTCTACTTTCTTACCATTTCATTTATTCTGTTAGCACTGGCGTTAGCAATTTAAATCTGGCCAAAGCAACAAAATTCTCAATTTAATTTTTTTCTTTTTCTTTTTTGTTACTGAAATAAAATCGATTTTCATTCAGAGATTAGAAGAAAACTTTAAGTATCCTTTCATACTTAACTAAGCATTGACATGCATACTGAAAAGACACTTGGTTGAGTGTATATAAGCGTTTAAGCTTTTACAGAAAATTTAAAAACAAAATGAAACGAAAATAAAAAATGACAAAAATTGCTGATAATATTTAATAAAGGAAATGGCGCCAACAATTTTGTCTAGACTTGCATTAGCAGATAAAAAAAATAAGTTCAATATTGTATAGATTCCGTTCAGTTGTTTTTCTTTTTTCCTTCTTTTATTTTTATCGAAATAAATCTGAGATTTTTAAGTAAAGTTTATTATCATTTTATATTAATGATAAATTATTTATTGTGCATAAAGATTGAATATTAAACTAAAATGTTTAAGTACATAAGCTAGAGAAGAGTATTTATTTGAAGTTACTCTATGCAAAGTTAACAATTTGATTTTAAATTTTTGTTTAAATAACTTTGATGGTGTAAGCCATATGAAATAATAATTGTATGGAGAAGGAAGAAAAGGATTTCATTTTATTTTTCTTCTTCTTATATTTTTCAAACATTTATGTTTATATACAGTAGTTGACACTAGGTTAGTAAAATTAATGTCTTTGATTATGGACGAATCATAAGACTTATTAAGACTTTACAAATACTACAACAAAAAATAAAGAATGCAGAAATAACAAAAGAAATTACCAAATTTAAGAAATAATTTAAGAAAAATGAGCTTTCACAACCCATTGTCTAGCGATCATCATTAGTTTAGTCACAAGACCATTCTAAAATAGTCTTCATCGGTGGAAATCCATAATGATTTGGCAAAAAGCACTGAATAAATGATTAATCTGACAGATGTAGCTTAAATAATATGGCCATTATCTAATGTGAACGTATTTAGGCCCTGTTTAAAGAGTACAAACATCTGGAAGACTTTTAGGAAGAATTAAAAATTAAACAAAAATAAAAAGAATTTTATACGCATACGTATACATTCCTAATCTATTTAGGAATCCAATTTTTTAGGTTATTAATGACTGTGGAATTTTTAGGAAAAGTGGAATACAAAATAAAAATTATCCGATTATTTGCATCACTACCATAATGCTCATATTAAATCCAAATGTTGAATTCATAACTTGTGCGTACATATGTGACGTATGAGTGATATTGAATTCGATTAGTTTCATGCATGACAAAATCTAAAGCTTTTCATTGCATACTTTTCAGAGTAATTATTCTATTGTATAGCAAATATCATATGGTGCGTATAAGTAATATATTTCATATGCAATTAATAATAAGTATACCGTTAATTTAGAATTAAATATTTACAAACTAATGTGATAATTCTAATTGATTTAATATTTTGCAAAATCATTAACATTTTTAAATTTGACGAATTATTTCTCTTCATATGAAAAAATATACGCACAGTATTCGATTACGTCGACCATAATCAAGCCATAATGGTTGAAAAATATGTTCGAATCACTAAACCTCGATTGCTAAGCGATTGACTTTCTGAAATCTTAAGCCTTTCTGTAAATAAATGCTACTTCAGCTGACAGCTTTGCTAGGAACCTTTTTTTCGATTTCTTTAATATTCTGTATTTCATTAGCGTATATAGGCAATAATTTTTTGTTTTTTAATTTATTTCATTATTATGTAAATAAAGCATAATATTTTAACTTAATTTACTGTAAATGAGAGACATCCTCTACATACTAAACAGAGAAACTGTGCCTCATCAGCGGTATACTTAATGAGTATTTCAATCGCAAATAATGTAAACGCCTGTGGGCCAGTTACGAATAGTGTTTAGACTATGATGGCAATAGTGCTCGTAATTAAAACTTGTAATTAAGTATAGTAGAACAAAAAATAAAAATTAAAAGAAATAAAACTTCTTGCAATTAAAGTTACATTTTCTTGATTTTTTTTCAAGGAAAAGTGGAGAAAGGATAATTAAAATCTTTAATGTTCTACTGTAATGACCTTTAGCAATTAAAAAATAAAAAATAGCAGAAAGAACTTAATTAAGTTATAAATAAGCCCACAATAGTATTTAAATAACCTGCCACATGAAACAGAGTAACTGTGGTTACAGAGATTTTTGAGAGAAACATTAAAAGAGTAACTTCTGTAGTTGCAGACTTTGAAAGCAAACGTTGACTTACTCTTAGTTGTGTTAGCTTAATTCTCTGCAATGTTAAATGCTCTCTTTCAATGTTTTTATACAATGCTATGCTATTCGATGGGAAATTTAAAAGAGAATTTTGCTCTTTCAATATCTTTTGCTTTTTGCAATACGAAAATCCTTGCTGCTGCTGATGTGTTTCATTGTTTATGAAAGGAAGTCAGTGTGTGTGTGTGTGTGTGTGTGTGTGTATTTTGCGGAGAGAGTAATGAGCTCTGTAACCATTAAGAGCTGTTTTACAAATACTACAAAAGGCAACAATTGAATCCCGGTGCGTGTAGAATCACAGCTACAACAATAACAACAACAAAGAACAATATACAATACAAGAGTGTGTGTATAGAAAATAATTGTTTTTTTTTCTTTTTTGGAGTAACTTTAGCTCAATGGCAACCGTTAAAGTAGCAGCATCAGTAGTACAAACAACTTTTAATGTTACACAAGGCGGTTGTGTGAAGTGTTGCTCGGCATTTTTTTTTTCTGTTTTCACCCTAAAGCTGCTCAGTGTGAAAGTGAAGTTCCATACAACAAAATACCAACAAAAACAAAAAGAGAGATTTAATGTGAACTTAAAAAAACCACAATTTAAGTTATTGAAAGGGAAAAAACAAATAAAAAACAAAAGAAAAAGAAATTTTTAAAAAATTTTCAAAAGAGTTCAACAAATAAGAATTTAACATAGAAAATCTTTGGGAATTTCAATGAAAATGCAAGTGAATTTATAACGGTAAATGTTGAATGAGTAAAAGTGACCTATTTTCAGTGAAACATTAAAAAAAATACCAAAAAATAAATGAAAAGAAAATTGTGTGTCTTGCATAAAACGGCAGTAAAATAAAATGCTCATGTTTGCAAATGGAGCAGAAAAAAATGCTCTTTTATTCGAAGCATATATAGTATGTGGGGTATAAGCAATTAAGGGGAATTAAAAAAAGTTTAAATGTGTAACAGGCTATCAGTGTTAAAAAAATAATTTTTTTTAAAGATTATAACAAAAAAACAACAAATATTGAAAAGAAATTACAAAGAAAATGCCGCATAAATGAAAAATTTTCGTAGGCCAAAAAACAATAACAAACAACATAACAAATACCATCTGTTTGTATAAACAGACAATGAATACTTATGTACGTGTTAAAACACACACAGACCGTAACCAACGTATGTATATTAAGAGCTCCCAAGTACATGAAATAACATGAACAACAACAACAACTACAATACATTTGGAGTTTATTCAACTGTATATGTATTTGTATTACCTTAGTAGCTGTTATTATGTTATTGGCAACGGTAACTAGCCATAAACATCAAATTTGTTACCAAATGACTGCAACAAATAAAATTTCAAAATCCATACACGTTTCATACAAAACAAGTAACTCCAGCTGCTCGTAACTGGCAAAACAGTAGAGTGAAAGTACATAAAGAACTGAAAAGAATTTTAAAGGAATACTAAACCTAATAATGGTGCGTAGCATAGCAAAAATGAATATAAAATTTAAATTCATTTGATTTTCTAATTGATACAAAAACTATTGCAATGAAAAGAAGAAATCTTATATTTTTTATGCGTTTATATAAGGTTTTAAGTTTTTATTAAATACAACACAAAAGCACTATCATAGTATGAATTTGCCAATAAAGTAGCCTTTGAGGCTTCACGCCATTGCGTTCACTTGAGGAATGCATCTCCATCACTCTTGTCTTTATTTTATTTTTTTTTTGTCTTGTTTTCATTCTATTCTGTAGCAAATCCATTTCTTGTTGTCTTCAAAACAACGGCCTCAGTGAACTCATATTAGGTGCACTTGAATAAAACTAGAATTCGCCATAATTTAGTTGATAAACTATTCAGATCTCAGGTCAGACATCTCGATCGAAACGAAATATGAAAAAAAATATATCTTCCTCTCAGCAAGCTTCTGACAAAAAGTCTGAGAGTAAATAAAATTGCCATTAAACGCTTCTCCAAAATCTGTCATTCTGAGTCGACTTTAAACTGTAGGTCCCGTCACTTATGGATAAAATTAGCACATATAACATAAATGATGTGAGAAACTAGGTCGTAATCCTGACTAAAGGATTGTAATGGTCAATTAAGTATGCAAGTAAGTGTTGGAAACTTTTGCTTGGGTAGTGATACTGTCTCAAGAGGTGGTGCTTCTGTCCTTACATTTCGATGTCTTCGGTGGAGAACTGTTGCTCCCAGATTATTATTTTTTAATGTGGAATCTTTCTTATATTGCTTGTATAGCTTAAAAACTGGTCATTTTTATTGAAAAGAAAACTGTTCTATTGAGACAGTCTTTTTAAACAAAAAATCTTTCATTGTGTTGTCGATCGGAAGCTACTTTGTTTTCCCTACATTTTTGGCAAATGATGGATTCTGTTCTTAAAAACTCATGCGCCCTTTGGACCATGAATAAATCGAGTAAATTTTTGGTAATTAACACTGATGTGAAGTGTATTCCTATACGAGCAGTCTGCATCGATCGCAACACATGGCGGTCAAAAGAGAACAGTTCTGAGCTATAAGGCGAGTGGAGACAAAGTTCTCATTTAAAGGAGTTTTTGACCTGCAAACTGATTGCTGTATGTATAAGTCCACCGTAAAATTCCTGGCCGATTTTACATACTTAATTAGAGATTATCACCATGATTAAGACCACTTATGTTGTGAGTGGCGCTACCTACAGTTTAAAATTGTCTCCTAATGACAGATTTTTTTCGGGAGCGCTTTTTTCATGGCAATTTAATTTACCCTCAAAATTTTTAACAGAAAGTTGGATGGAGGAAGTCGCAAAGTTTGAAAAATTATCCACTTTTCTGGCATCTATCGCGTTCCAGATACAGCAATAAATGAGAAAAACCTGTGCTTAAATGAAATGGTGTAGCATTTTTGAAGACTTTTTCGGAAGGTTGCTCCTTAGTATCCACCTTTCTACGCAATACAAACATGTTTTCTTTATCATTGCACACTTTTGCATTTTGTGGCAACGTTTATAAACTTCATCGTTTGCTTTGTTGTTGACAAAAACTCCGTCTTAACCTACCCTATTAAGATGGAGTTTTTGGCTTCTAATATCAAAAGAAACACTTGAGCGCGCATAGCAGTCTGTTGTGACGCTACAGGTGAACGCAATCGCTGTACTGACCAAGTTCCAACAAAGCCAGAGACGAGGAAGAAGTCGGTTAGCGCAATGGCTGCATCGCTGCTGCCTAACAATTTTAAACACTTTTCATTGGATCAACTTTCTTCCATCTTAGTGAAAACCTTCCTATCTTTCATGTTTTACGCTTCATGTATTACCTTAAGTTCCTCTTTAAATGAAATCTAAAATTCTTTTTCCGACACCGCTTGCTATTCAAGAGAACTATGCAGCTGCAGATGGCCCAGAATAATCCCAAAGTGGTTAGGAGTGAAATTTTTCGACATATTTGTCTAGCTTTAAAGAATACGATTTCGCTTCTATGAAAAAGAAAACATGAATCCCTGCAATATTGTCCCAGCGGGCAGCTAAAGAGAGGTAAAAACTAATCTCAAACCAAGTGGATTTGAGTTACAAATAAAAAAGAATGGTTCTGCATAACACTATTCAGGAATAACATGAGGTTTGAGTTTGATTTGAGCTCAATATATAGATTCTGTGACGAAGAGATTCAATAATAGGAACACATACTTGAAAACAGTGAAGCATTAATACTTACCGAAAGAAAACCCTAGAGTGCATGTCAGGTGCTAAGCTGTGAATTTTCATTGTTGACAACGAGCGGCATACTAAAGTTTTTCAGAGCAATAGGCCTGTAAGAGCATTGCAGAGATAGATTATAAAGTTGGAAGACAGTACAATAGATCGCATGGTGGCAGTATTAAGGCATACATTTACAGCAATAACAACAATAATAATAACGACAATATTTTTCAAATGAGGGGAGAACATACATAATTGGTCATTACGACCCTTTACTCAGGATTACAACCTAGTTTCTCACAACACTTATGTTGTGTGTGTTAATTTTTATACATGAATGGAGGAAGCTACAGTTGAAAGTCATCTCTCGTCTTTTTAAGAAACTTTTCATGGCAATTTTATTAACTCTCAGAATCTTTGCCAGAAAGAAAGAACACGTCTTACACGTTTCATAAAAATTATTTTAATTTTATACAATAATACATTGAAGTAAACAATTTATCACACCACATTCGTTAAAGGAAATAAATCCTGAACAAAATTTAAAAAAAAATTAAAACCTTGTAAAGCTTTGCTTAAATGTAGGCAATTTAAATTCCTTCGCAAAACTATTTCTTAAATGAAATTCATTTCCATATCCTCTATTGAAATTCTTAACATTATTGCCCTCTTTATTGAACGTCTTTGCCACCTTCTTCTGTTTCTTCGGACATTCATAATTAATTTGAATTTTTCGTGTTGCTTAAGCCATTGAACGAACATCCTTTACGATTAGCTGTTGCAAAATGTGTTTTTAAAATATTACTGCGGTCAGATAAACAAATGCTAAAATGCTGCTACAACAATGGAAATACGTGACAAGGGCAATGATTACTTGACTCTTGCATGGAAGATGATAACACGTTTCACGTTAATCAAAAATAAGATACAAATCAGCAGAATAAACTTAAAACGAGTTATAAATAAAGCAGAACGTAGTAGAAAACTTAATTCGATTACACGCCAACCTTTTCTGTATGATTTCTTACAAAATGGAAATTTTCATTCTCTCCATGACCAGAAGGCATTGCAAATTGTATTCTACTCTGCTGATGTTTGTAACGCTTTAGAAAACTATGCTGTAGCCATGGTTTCAAACATTAATAGATTTAGAATCAAGGAAATTAATTCATCTATTCATTATAATATGAAGCCAGAATACCACTGGAATTCATATAGGGTGGGCCATCTATCGATTTAAATTGAATCCATCGCTTATTTCTAATCTGGCAATACTTATGCCACTATTTTCTATCACACAATTCGGTACATTATTTGTATTGAATGTAATGAATCGATTTACGCTTGAGTAACGTTGGGAGTTATTGAGACAATTGGTCGGAAATTGCATGAAAATATCTTTGGTTGCTGAGAAGGACCAACAGTGCTCAGTATACGCAAGTTTATTGCTAAAGTTCGTGAACTGTTTTCATTGAAGGTGAACCAAGATGCGAACGTATTCATACAGTGCGTACCAGAGATCAATACAATGAGTATTCTAAAAGCTGAGTAGATTCGAATCATGCTCATAATTTCTGATACTTCTACGCATTCATTCTTATTTTAATATCATACTCATACTACTCATATTCAAAGTTTGAAATACTCATCATACTCATACTTAACACTACGCGTGATGTTTTTGATTTCGACTTTCCATGGCTCAACATAAACAAGAATCACGAAATAAGTATGAATCGCGTACGTACACTACAATACGCATTAGAAAATTGTGTGTTTGCTTTTTTTGCTGCTCTGTGTTTCTTGCTTATGTGTCCTTTTTTCTTTTGTTGTAAATGCAACAATAACTAAAACTGTAAATTTTGATGAATAATACGAATCACTCAAATCATTTATGAGTATTTGAAGTCTTTTTCTAAATTTATGAATCCAAATGAGTAGCCGTACGAATCAAACATATTTCAAATGTTATGAGTTCGATGTCAACGTTGTGCTCATACTGATTGCAACTTGTACTTATAAATCAACGTTGTAGTGAGTACGAATGAATCAGAGGGTAGGTAAATTTCAATACTGTGGACTCACTCATACTCAAAACTTCATGAGTACTCATGAGTAGCGAAAAAATGATTCATTGCTGATCTCTGGTGCGTGCCAGTGAAAATATCGAATCTGTGGCTGAGATATAGAGGTGAAATCCATTCAGCATCACCCTCGCCATCGCTTCTCAAGAATTAAACACTTACGAATCAGTTTACATCGAATATGGCGAAAAGATCTCGGTATGATGCCCTATAAAGTACTATTGGTTCAAGATTTGAATTTGAGATTCGCTTCGCTGGATGGCACTGGTCGATGATATCGATTTTGCAAAAAGAAAAGATCATCTTTTCAACTGAAGCTCATTTTCATCTTATTGGGTGCGTTAATAAGCAAAATTACCGTATTTGGGGCTCAGAAACCTCACTCGTGCTTTTACAGAAGCCAATGCACCCATAACGAGTGACTGTTTCGTGCGGCTTGTGAAGAGGAGGCATCGTTGACACATATTTCTATAAAAATGAGGATGGCACAGCCATTACAGTCAATTACCTATCACACCATGATAACAGATTTTGTTTGTATACGCTCTTAATGGTATTTATGTGAAGGATGCAACAGTCTCGACGACTTCTTACCACATATCTCATGACAAAATCGATTTATCGAGTCAAAAGTTTGATGGCTGCTTTTCATGGTATTGATATGAGCGGTGTTAGGTTTTAAAAGGAGGGTGCAACAATCGATTTATTGCGTCAAATTTTCCATAGGCGTTTAATTAGCCGCAATTGATACGTCAGTGAGAAGCTAGACCGTAATCCTGACTGAAGGGTTGTAATGGCCAATTATGTATGATACGTCAGTTGGCCGCCAAGAAGCTGCAATTTGACACCATTGGACTATTTTCTGTGCAGCACCGTTAAAGAAAAGTGTTTTGCCGACAAAGCAGAGGCAATTGAGCAAGGTCAACATTTGTAATGCCATTGCCGAGATACGTACCCATACACTCGAAAAAGTCAACCAATATTGGTCCGATCGAATGAGGCCAGCCGTTTCTAATCTAAACGATTTTAAAACAAAAAATAAATTCGGAAAAATAATGATTTGTCGGAAATCTTTCAATTTATATTTTCATTTGAAGATAAGTGCCAGAGGGTCGTATCGAATGCTTGTCAAGGCATATGATGAACTTGCAGAAGATGATTTCAACGCTGCAGATATCTGCAGATATCGATTTTGATGTAGGAAACAAAGAACTGTTGGAAGACACTATATTGTAAACAGTGTAGGTTGCAGTTCTCACTTTGAATGTTGCACAACAAAACAATTTCTGACCGTTTAATAGCTATGGGAAGGATTCCAAAGTTTTTCTAATAAGTGCTACGTAAATTGAATGACAGACATATGGGAAACTGAAAATCCTGTTGGGAAATTTTG
>QOCX01005803.1:0-10141 GCA_005959815.1 Sarcophaga bullata | reverse complement strand
TTTTGTGGGGAAGGCGCTCAGTGAGAGAGTGAATTGGAAAATGCTGTGAAAATTAATACACAATTCAGGCTTCTTCTAGAAAATATGGATGGTGAGCATACATTAAGCTAAGATGTATTTCCATAAGCCTAAGACCTTGACCTCTATGGTTGATCCTTGAACAACTCTTGCTTACTAAGAGAGGCTTACTTAAAAGACTGAAGTTCTTGTTGTGCTCAAATCTTTTAACATAAATTATCTGATCCACAGTAAAAGACGGTTTAGCATATGAAGTGCTCTAAACTTTATTACTCTAACAGACGTAGTTCTGAACAGGATTACTAAAGACAATCTAAACTATTTTTCAAAGCATTGAACTTTCTTTACATACAACAGTAGGGTACTTGCAATGATAAAAAACAAAAAAAAAAACAAAAAAAATGATGACAATATTGTTGCATTGTTGCCAACATTATTGCGGCATTCATTATTTTCACCGACTGCATATATATTTTCCTCCCCTCATGTGTGCTCCCGACATTACTTGTTTCGAATATATGCGTGTCTCTAGCATATTGTTTTGTGTTCGAAGAGCGCACAGCAGATATAAACTGACATAATGTATGATGCATGTAAGAAACGTGTCTTTTATGCAAAATTCTCAGTACATTCACATGGTAGAGCACATACACGCATACATACATATGTATGTATGTATGTATGTATGTATCATTAGCATGACTGTGTGCATACGCTAGTTTTTTATTAGGGCTGTATTATTATCAGCTATATAGCAGTATTAGTGGCTTAGCAAAGTTTAGCTAATGATTTCTGTTTTAAGATAAACATAAAAATGTCACACTATGATATTCGTATGTATGAATACAGACATTTGTATGTGAAGATGATATTAACTATACATAATGTTGTTATGTTCGTAAAAGGGCATTAATTTTATTCTCTTTGTTTTTGTTTTTTTTTCTTCTTCTTTTTTATTAAATATAACCAAAGGGGTTTTTATTTTATGTTTATCCTATGTTCCTAGTACTCAGACATTGACACTGACTTTGACTGCAGGCAGGCTTATTAAAAGCTTAAGAGACTTTCAAGGCCTGCAGGCAATGTATACAAGTATGTATGTATGTATGTATGTATGTATGTATGGCAGACAGACAATAGCTTTTAATGTAATACAGTTTATGTCATAACATGCAGTTTATCCGTTAGGCAAAATACGAAATTCAGCAATAAAGACAACAACAAAGCCGTGTTTATCAATTTTCATTGTAAATTTCTACAAGATTAAGTGCTTTTTCACAGGTGCATACAATTCTTTGCATATTTTTTTCTTTTTTTCTTGTTTCTTGTTTTGTTTGAAAATGTTTAAAATTGGCCAAGAGTAACTAATACCTTAAGGTTACTAGCATAACAATCAACTACACTCCTTAATTCTATTCTTTTATTCACTCCCTCGATACATACAAACCTTTCAATTCCCTTACCATTCCCCTTTCAGAAATTATCTTCTTTTAATTTTCAAAGTGTCATGTATGTCGTCAGTAAATTCTCGTTTCTTTTTTTTTTCTTTTTATTTTTATTTGTTTTCCGTTACGCTTTGGCTTACACTTTTTATTATCATCAACACAAAGTGTGTTGAAAAAATCACTCAATCGTTGTGAAAATCTATGTTTAATCAATAGTCAGTCGTCGTCAGTCTACTCAGTCTTGGTGAAAATATTTGAAAATGCTTTTTTTCCATTCTTTGCATGTCTTTCTTTTGTTACAAGTTTTATGAGTATCGTATGGCTCTCTCTCTATTGTTCGTCGTTTCTTTTATCATCATGAAAAGAGTTTGAGATTTTCAAACAAAGTCGTTTTAAAGCTTTAAATTTTTCTTTTCGTTTTCATTGAAATTAATTTCTATTTAATTTTCGTTTTTGTTTTGTTTTTAAAGGCATTCTAATTTATTTAAAATTAATACAAAACAGTTAACGGTTTTCAGTTTTTCGTTAGTTTCGTTAGTTCCAAGAATGCAACAAAATAATTCAAAGATTCCTTCAGATCTCTAATCCAAATACGGCATTCCTGTATTATGTTGTTGATTTAACCAAAGTTTAGAAGAAGAGAGAGAGACAGAGAGAGAGAAGAGATGAGAGAGAGCGATCCTTGTGTTTAACATCATACTTTGGCTTTGTTCGTATTATGCCGGCTTGGGGTTTGAGCTACAGTCTCAGTTTAATAGCCAGTCACTACCACTCACTGTGGCGATGATGTTTTTAATATTGTGTCGTCTTCAGTGTTGACCATTTGTATCATTACATTAAACATAATTGGCATTGCAACCTTTAGTCAGGATTACGACCGAACGTCTCAGACATACTATGTTGTGTGTGTTATTTTGTACATGAATGGGCGAGGGTATAGGTTTAAGTCGTTCCGAACGACGATTTTGAGAAACTTTTCTGGCAATTTTTTGTCTTTACCTCACAGTTTTTGTAGAAATCTACGAGATAAAAACTCGCCGAGAAATATTTTTAAAATTTTGTTTAGTTGCAGATGGTCTGACCTGGGGTTTCAAACGAGGCCTCATTTCTAAGAAGCCAACACACATATCTACTATCTACGCAACCCCTTTTTATGCAATTCATTGCGTTGAAACACAGAAGACGCTTATAAGAGAAAGGGAATAGGGAGTAGTGTGCATAAATTTTTTTCTTTTTTGGTAACTGCTTTTCAGTAATAATTCACCACTTGCTTTTTCCTATTGTGAGTCTTAAATTAATGCCAGAGAAACCACCACACCCGACAGAGTTCTCTAGTGGCAATTAGAATTAAGGCTCGGCACTTGGATATTAGCACACACCAACTATAGCCTTAGGACCCAGCTGATTTAGAGCCTGAACACGCTGATAACCACTGTTAGATTGCTTACGTCATTTAAACTTGTTGAAAGCCGATGTAACCAGCTGACTGATTGACAGAGTACTCGCTAATCTAAATACTACTCCCTTTCTCTTACAAAAATTATTATGTGATGGCTGTTAATAGAAAGCTCAATGGTGCTTAATCTCTGGCTCATTTAGTTATGGGCTGATGTTATTCTGGATCTTAGCGCACACCGAATGATTATAAGGTTACTTATGGAACTTTCAGAAAAGAAAATTGATTTAGAAAATTCAACTACAGGCTTTCTTCTGAAGTTTGGAAAGTTTCCAAAGGGATTTTGGTTTATATACTGAGGAAATCAAAATACTGGACAGAGTCATTTTCCAGACAGAGAATTCATTGCACACATCTTAGCTTCTCAAGGAATTCTGGTTGGCGAACGGTAACTCCTTATGGGTTTTGAGTATGCTCATATAGTCAAATCGAACTTATTTATAAGTGACCAAAATCGTACGGAAGCTCATAATACTCAACATGTTTCGAGGGCAATAGATATCTAATGGTCGACACATGTTGCAGAATTTAGCTTCAACAATCGTTAGCATATTTTCAATATCAATAGACTTGCGGGACTTATATTGCAAGTTCTCGTCAACATGCTTTGGTTTCTAAACGAATCTTATCGCAGACATCCAAGTGCCATATATATAATATAGAATGTATTATGTGGTTGCCTCTTCTGCCTGGTCAATACAATTTCTGTAAAATCATTGTGAGATATTTTCCAGTTCTAGGCGTACGTACCAAAGCGCAGTGTTCCAGTTATAACTGCTATGAGGTTCTGAGATGTTCTCAAATATTCCTTTTGCATATGTCCAGTCGACTAGATCTTGATTGATCACTGCTAATTTTCTCGTATTTCTATGCAAATGTTTAAAAGCATTGTTGCCTGCACTCTCGAAGAGATGGAAATCTTATGTGAAATCCAATGTTCGGTGTCTGCTCTAGGGGTATGCGGCAACCTGTACAATTTTAGATTTTTGGTGTACATACTCTCTAGGAAAGCGAAAGGGCGCTTTTACATAAATAATTTGGTCATTACAACCCTTCGTCGTGGCTTAAGGGCCTAGTTTTTCACCACACCTTATGTTGGTGTATTAATTTTATACAGGAGCTGGCGAACACGGGACTACCAGTTTAAAGTCGATTCGAACGACAATACTTTTGAGAAACTTTTCATGTGCCAAACTTTATTTTCTCTCAGAGTTTTTGCCGAAGAAAATATTTTTTTTCATATTTCGTTTTGATGTCTGGTCCTGGGTGAACACATGAATTACGGGACTTATCCACGATGAAGGAACAATTCTCTAGAATTCGTTAAGGATTTCAACGCTTTTACTGGCTATAAATGCGTGTATAACTCTAAACGATATGTTCTGATACCATTTATCACTGCGACAGTCTTTATAAATATTACTTCAGCCTGAAATGGTACACAGTAAATGGCTTAATGCAAGGGAGTATTGAGTATCAAAGTATATGTAGGCACTCGATTTCAAATGGCAAGCAATTTTAGTTTCTAAATAATATTATAACACTTCATATATGTTTCTTAAACTGAGACTAAAAGGATTCATGACTTAATATCCTTCAGTCAGGATCAGAACTCTTGTGTTTTGTGTGTAAATTTTTTAAATTTTAAGTAGCGGGACCTATAGTTTTAAGTCGACTTTGAACGGTAAATTTTAGAGATGGCAATTCTACTTACTTTCAGACATTTTGTCAGAAGTTTACTGAAAGGAAGTTCCTGAAGAAATATTTTTTGCTTATGTTCGACATCTCTGAATTAGGGGTTGAACTACGACCTGTACACGACGGTCTTGTACATGACGGACTTGTCACAAGTCCGAATAGAATTTCTTTTTATTATTTTTTTATCTCTGAAAAGCTTTATTTTAAATCTAAACCTTCTGTTTTTTTTCTCTTTCCAGGTAATTTTTTTATTTTCTTCTGTCGAACTCTTGTATAAACTTTATTGAAAAGTAAGAGGTAAGAAATATTTAAATACAGATACTAAATAAACAATAAATAAACAATAAAAAAATAAAAAGAGTAAACAAATGCAAATACAAATTGAGTTGAATAAAGTTTTTAGTATTAAATAATAAACAAAACAAAAAAAAAATATAATTACTCGACCAAATCATGGAAATCATAAAATCATGTTACACTGAACACCAAATAACAAAATAACAGAAGAAAAAAAAACGAACGAAAAACTAATTAAATTTATGATATTAAAACAACAACAACAACAACGAAAGCAAATACAGGAAATTAATTACATGCAAAAAGATGCAATTTTTTTCAAATTTGTTATAAAAAAAGAAGAATTTCAGCATAAATTTTGTTAAAAAATAAAAACAACAACAAAATCATGAAAATTTTTATAATTGCATGCCAGTAAATACACGCACATGTGCATATAATGTACTTACACTTCAAATTAAAAAAAAAAAAAAAAAAAAAAAATTAAATACAAAGAGTACAGTGTGAGACAAAAGTCAAAAAGTCAACTCATGAAAGAAGAGTTTCAAAGCTGTTAATAAAGTTATCTACCAAGTTCATTAATCTTGAATCAGAGCACCGTAACAGAATATCTTGTAAAAATATTATACGCTTCTTAACCTGTCCAACTATTGCCTGCTTTGAGCGCCTCTGTTTACAAAAGACTGCACCAAAGATTTATTGAACGGCCTTTGCTTATTGCTAATTTGGCGGTATTGTTCATTGGTTTTCTAAGAGTAAGTGTTCACTGCCTACACTTTTAGCATTTTGTTCTGTATTGTGTTGTATACTGGAATTAGAAAGTTTTCCATGCAAGAATTTTGTACGACTCTTATTACGCATCGGCTTAATAAATGCCCTGTCGCCTCTAAAATCGCATAGAATCATGGCTCAGGTCTACACCAACCTCAACTCTTAGAAGAACCGTATTCAATTGAAGATTTGAGTGTGACAATTCTCCATAGTAGTAGTAAACGCGATACTTCTTAGACATGAGCTTCTTAGACATGGCGAGTATCAACCCAGGATTCAGTTTATTTCAACAAAATAAATATAAAAAGAAATATTTCTACCACAAGCGACTTTCGACTGCAAAAGCCTTCTGTCAAAGACTTGATGAGTAATAAAATTCATGAAAAGTTTCTCAAAAACTTGTATCGTTCGACAGACGATTTAAACTGTAGTTTCCACCACTATAAAAAAAAATTAAAATGAACATACACAACATACTGGTAGGAAACACACTCCATACCTTGCTAGTGACGAAACGGTTTATTCTTCATAATTTTTATCATTTGCTTGAAAGCCAATAATTGCTTGGCATTGAATGCTCCAATAATACATTACTACTCAATCAAACGGCCATTTTACATTCTTATTGACCCATGATAATTCCTTATGTCCAAATGTCCTTTTTTCGAGTAAGGCTTCTAGTACTCAATTGTCTATTGAGACTTTTATTGAGTCCCTTGGCAAAAGTCAATCTACGTTCGATGTCCATAAGGACATTCTCTCCCAAAGTTATAGTTCTTGATTGTAATATGTGATCCCACTTATCACCATCATATTGTTTAGTTACTGCCTTGACAAACTCTTATTCTAAAGGACTGTAGTCCCCAATGATAGTTCGCTAGAGACTCCCAATTAAGTCAATATCGTCGACTTGCTTCTGCAAAAAAAAATGCGATTGCATTGAATTGTAGCCTTTCGCAGAAAAACTGCGCATTAAACAGTTGAAAAGTTGAGATTGTCTACTGAGAGGTTGTATAACCATTATTGGGACAGTCTATGCTAAGCTTAGAAACACTCCCTTCTAGATAATCCTAAACCAACTAAAGATGCATGACCAACAGTTGATTCATTAGCTTCTTATAAAGTTCATTGGAAAATAAAACAAAATGGAAAAATAGTTTACGTAAGCAGGTTGCGCCCGTAATCCAGCTTGTTCTGTTTTTACTTCTGTAGTTCTCACTAATACAGGCTAAAAAATCATTCAAGAAAAACAAAAATTGTCAGTTTTAACGAAGTTATCAGCATCCTGTGTGTCTAGCAATACGGATTTATGCGAAATTCAGTGAAAATCAATGCATTAGCCGGTATCATGGTGGTCTAGTAGGTAGTCTGCTCTCTCATCTACAATATGGAGGATTACAGTTACAATAAACATGGTGATCGTCAATTATATTAATCATGGTGATCGTCAATTACATTAAACATGGTGGTCTAGTAAGTAATCTACTGCCCTAGTAATGACTGAAGAAAAATTTAAAAGTCTACTGATCTGCAATATGGAGGATTACAGTTATAATAAACATGGTGGTCGCCAATTATATTAAGCATGGTGATCGTCAATTACATTAAGCATGGTGGTTTAGTAAGTAATCTGCTGTCCTAGTAATGGCTGAAGAAAAATTTAAAAGACTTCTGATCTGCAATATGGAGGATTACAGTTACAATAAACATGGTGGTCGCCAATTAAATTAAACATGGTGGTCTAGTACGTAGTCTGCTCACTAGTAATGGCTGAAGAAAACTTAAAAGATCTCTAATCTCTAATATGGAGGATTACAGTTACATTAAACATGGTGGTCTAGTAAGTAGTGTGCTGGCTCGAACATCTTGAAAAGAAGAAATTTGAAAAAAAAATTATGGCATAAGTCGTGCAACGAGAAGCCTTATCAAATCTGTCATTCGAAGTCGATTTTAAGCTATAGGTTCCGCCACTCATGGTTAAACTAATGCAGAGAACGTGTATGTTATGAGAATACAAGCCTTAATCCTGACTTAATGACTAAAACTATCAGAATTAATAAAAAATTTCAAATTCTTTTTCCCAATTTTACACATTTTTGTTTCACACTGTTGAGGTATTTTTAAATACATGTCTACGTATGTATGTTTATAGGTAAATAACCGCCATATTCAAATGTAGATTAAATTTTTTACATAAATTTTTGGTTCCGCCACAAAGTCTATGTGTAATGCAGTATGAAACTTTCCTTCTTTTTTTTTTTTAAATAAAAAATTAAGAAAAACTAAAAACTTTATAGTCCTATCCACACAAACACACACAGAGACAAGAAAAGTTTACATTACAACGAAGAACACAAACATAACTACGAGATATGTACGTATGTATGTATGCATGTATAGAACTTACTTAAGAGCAGAATACAAAATGGAATTAAAAAACAAAAAAGAAAATGAAAAAAATTCAGTAAAAAAGATTTAACACAACGGAAAATAATAGAATTGTTATAAAACTCCATAACAAAACAAAAACACAAAAAAAAACAAAAAAAAATATGAAGCTTGCAAGCGTAAAAATGCAAGTTTTATGACGTTGACATACAATCGCCATTGTTGTTACTATTTTTTTTGGCCTATTGTTGTTGTTGTTGTAGTAAAATGTTTTTTGTTAACATTTTTGTTTTATACTGCTTTTATACAGTTTTTGTCAGTTACATTTATGCGCGTATGTATGTGTAGCACAAAACAATAAGAGAGGTAAAGGGCATGGTACATCGTTACTATTTGTTAGCAATTCTGTTCAACCATTTTTTTGTTGTTGTTGTCTTTAACCCATTTAAGGCCATAAAGAAGCCATTAAGTCGGCGCAAAAATTAAAAGCTGGAATGTCCACTGATAAGTGGACAAATAAGGAAATTGTGCAGTGATTGTTCGGAATGCATAAGAAATCATGTTCAAGAATTTCTGTGTTGCGGGAAAAAAAGATGTTTTTTTTTTGTTTTTCTTAACGAAGAGCCCTGCGTATTTGTAGGTAATAATTACATACAATATACTACTACATATATAAGAAAAATATCACTGGAAAATAAGAATGTTGTTGTCACTACGATAATCATTCAGCATTATAAATTGATGAAAGGCTTTTTGCTATTTTCTGGAAAATAATTTATTTTTTCAGTAGCATATGCTTTGTGTTTCTCAAAATAATTCTAGTTTAGTTATAAAATATATACGACTTCTCTTAAATTAATATTACGACTTAGTTTCTCACACCACTCTTGTTGTGTGTGTTAATTTTATCCATTAGTGGCGTTACCTACAGTAAGAAGTCGTTTCACAACGTCCCATATTTTATGGCAATTTTATTTACTCTCAGAATTTTTGGCAAGAAATATTCGCCGATATGTTCGAGTTGTTTTGGCTGGGGTTTGAGCTACAGCCTCACGTTTAATAAGCCAATACACTACCACCTACACTATGTTGATGATGTTTTAATGTTATGTCGGCTTCAGTGTTGTGACCCATGTTGTATCATACATAACATACTTGGTCATTGCAACCTTTCAGTCAGTATAAGGCCTAAGTTCTCAAACTACTTATATTGCTTGTGTCAAGTTTGTACATAAATGGCGTCACCTACAATTAAAAGTCATCTCACAACGTCCCATATTTCATGGCAGTTTTATTTCAGAATTTTTGGCAAGAAATCTTCGCCGAAGAAAAATTTTTTCGTACTTCGTTTTGTTCGTCTTATGTCGGCTGGGGTTTGAGCAACAGTCTCACGTCTAATAAGCCAATACACTAGCAAACTATACTATGGCTATGATGTTTTAATGTTGTGTCGGATCCGTGTTGCGATCCATGTCGTATCATACATAACATAATTGGGCATTGCTATCCTTCAGTCAGGATCACGATCGAACTTCTCAAACTACTTATGTTGTGTGTGTTAGTTTAATACATGAATGGCGGGATCTATAGTTTAGAGTCAACTTCGAACGACGGATTTTTGAGACGATTTTCATGGGAATTTGATTTACCCTCGGAGTTCTTGCCAGAAATCTGCTGAGAGGAAGTCAGCGATGTAATATTCTTCATATTTCGTCTTGTAGAAGATGTCTGATATGGGGTTTGAACCGTAGACTCACGCCTAATAAGCCAACATGCTACCTACTAGACTACAGCGGCTTCAATACTCCTTCAACCATGCGTATTGGGAGCTAAAAAAACAGGGTTTGAGGAATTAGAAAAATTACAACAGAGATGATGATAGCATAGGCGTTACAATCGAGGATGAGCAAGCCACATAGCAAATTCATTAATTCTTAAGCATAGAATTCAAACGGCTTTTTGAATTGCGGCATATATTTGCCGGTTTCTAGTGACAGTAAAATAAAAAAACTCTGTGGGAGCAGGACTGTATGTCCCGCCACTCATTTATAAAATTACCACATACTAC
>QOCX01005802.1:0-12256 GCA_005959815.1 Sarcophaga bullata | reverse complement strand
TTTAATTTCTTGAATGAGAAAGCTTTCCACGCTAACTCTAATTGAATTTCTTCAAACAGATCTGTATTGGGCGTCTCATATATGTTGTTTATTGGGCTTAATTCCATGGAATATGGTGGCCTTTGTTGTGCAGAAAAATTCTCCAATTGGGCCGATAACTGAATGCCTTTTCTTTAAATATCAGAATTTAGGGGATGGTCCCTGTAGAAAGAGAACTCCACTTAGGAATTGGACGACTAAACAACGTATTCTCTTTGCAATGCATTGTGTGATCCACGGGCCAATCTATTACAAACGGATGCGTCCAGTGTTGCTTCCTAATTGCATTTCTTCAAACAGATCTGTATTGGGCGTCTCATTTATGTTGTTTATTGGTCTTAATTCTGCGAAATATTGGTAGCCATTGTTGTGCAAAAGAATGCTTTAATTGGGCCGATAACTGAATGCTTTTCTTTCAAAAACCAACACTCATGGGATGGTCCCTGTAGAAAGAGGAACACACACAAAGGAATTGGACGACTAAACAACGTATTCTCTTTTGCAATGCATTGTGTGATCCACAGGCCAATATAGCACAAACGAATGTGCCCTATATGAGAGACGAGTATTACGTAAAAATGAACGCATTCGAGAACCGGAAAATAGACTTTGAGACAACGGGTGAAATCATTAGAGTTGTATTTGATTTTCTGAGAGTAAAATATAATTGCCATGAAAATTGCCCAAAAAAAACTATCATTCGGAGTCGACTTTAAACTATAAGTCCAGCTAATCATGAATGAAATTCATACAAACCAAATGGATGGTGTGAGAAGGTTCCTCAGAGAATTTCCTCGCAGCAATCTTCTGACAAAATAGAATTGCCATGAAAAGTTCTTCCAAAATTTGTTATTGTAGTTCGATTGTAAACTGTAGTTCTCGCTACTCATGGATAAGATTAATACAAACAACATGGGTGTTATGAGAAGCTTCCTCTTATTAGGCTTCTGACAAGAACTAAGAGGATTAATAGAAGTCAGATGAAAAATTTCTCAAAAATCTGTCATTCACTGTCGACTTTAAACTGTAGGCCCCAACTCTCATTGATAAAATTAATACAAACAGGATGGGTTTTGTAAGAAGCTAGGTTGTAATCCAGACTAAAGGTTTGTAATGAACAATTAAATAAGAAATAAGTGAGTAATCCTTAGTTCTAGAAGTTCTACTTCTTATTCTAAAAAAATGTATAGGTGGGCCTTGCGCTTTGGAACAGATGTCAATAGTTTTTGCGTGATTGAACTTTTGAAGATCTGGACATGGTGGCGAACGAGCCACTAGAGGAACTGACAGAATTTATTCGGAGGTTGTCCAAAGCCACCCCAAACGGATCATGAGAAGGGAGCTTACCTCACACAGAATGGGCTATATGGGCCACCGAATGAACTAAGCCTAACCCACATACATACATAATCGGTTATTGCAACCCTTTAGTCAGGACTACGACCTAGCTTCACACATCACTTGTATTGTGTTTGGTAATTTTTATACACGAGGCATACAATTCAAATTCGATTCCGAACGATAGATTTTTGAAAAAGTTTTTATTTCCTCTCTGAGTTTTTGCCAGAAATCTGCTGAGAGGATCGCCGTTTATTTCATATTTTCGTTTTGATATCTGACCTGGGGTTTTATTTCCTCTCTGAGTTTTTGCCGGAAATCTGCTGAGGGGAAATCACCGTTTATTTCGTATTTTCGTTTTGATGTCTAAAATGGGATCTTATTCCCTCTCTGAGATTTTTACAGAAATCTGCTGAGAGGAAATCGCGGTTTATTTCATATTTTTGTTTTGATGTCTGACCTGGGGTTTTATGTCCTCTCTGAGTTGTTGCCAGAAATATGATGAGAGGAAATCGCCGTTTATTTCATATTTTGGTTTTGATGTCTGATCTGGGGTTTTATTTCCTCTCTGCGTTTTGCCAGAAATATGCTGAGAGGAAATCGCCGTTTATTTCATATTTTTGTTTTGATGTGTGACCTGGGGTTTGAACCGAGGCCTCATGTCTAGTAAGCCAATACACTACCTACTAGACCACGGCGATTACGGATAACCTAACCTAAACGATTCTAATCATGCAACAATGGATAGTTGAATACAATTGATGTAAAATCAATTATTCATCTGAGGAACTTCTATGTTGTATTTTTGTTTGTATTACGAACAGGGCTTTCAAATGGAGGGGCTTCGTGTTTTTCTGTAATTTTACTGTGTTATAAAGAGGCTGTTAAGGCTTTAAATATGCAATTCGTAAACAAAGTTATTGAAAGTATTACCAGCCTAAAGTTACTGTGTTTGTGTGTGGCTATGACCATTAATAATTTATTTTTAATGAACTGTGGAAAATAAACTCTACTCATACTACAATTTTAAGAATAATTAGTACATGAAAGCAAAGCTAGAAGGGGAAAAAATCAATAAATTTACTACGAAATCAAAAACTGGAGTGCAGTGGTATTTGTTGTGGTCAGGGACCAAGGTAAATACATGGAGCCTTGGAAACCATTTCAAATAACGGAAAAAAACAATAACAAAAGTAAAGTTGTTTTTTTTATTTGACAATTTAGGCCTATTTAGTAACAAATATTTATTTGTTTAGAGTGGTTGGGGTGGAATAGAATAATAAAGAAAACAAGAGAAAACTAAATATTTTTTTGAATAAGAAGAACAAAAAAAGGTGTTTGAATAATAAAAAAAAAAAATAAGAAAAAATATTTTTTTTTAACTAAAAAAGCTTTTTAGAATGTGAGTTACTATTGCGAAAATAACAGAATGAATGTCTTATCATATCGATTAAATGTTTTGTTATCTTTTTCTGTTTATTTTTTCTTTGTTTTTTTTTTTTTTAATAAATTTTTCTCTGTATTCAGTTAAACTAAGGACTGATAACGTTTCGTAAAACAACAACAACAACAAAAAAATAAAAAACAATTCTTAAATAAATAAATTAACACTTGCTCATGCACATATATTGCCAATGGAAATAATACGGTTTTGATCTACAAAAAGCTTCAATAATTTTTTAGTGTTTTTGTAACTTTGCAACCTAAAAGTTCGTTAAAAATAAAAGTCAGTCAGTTATTGTATAATAATAAATAAATATATAAGAAAAACAACAACACTAACAACAACAATACTAAAAAAACTACCGTTTTCTTTAATAATTTCAATTTTCCAATAAAAACTATTTCAGTTTAAAGCGTAAAAATTGCGTTGCCAACATCTAAGCCTGCACGAACCACAGGAAATTTCTAATACAACATGGCCGCCACCAGGGATTTACAATTAAATTCTGGCATGCGTTGTGCTAAATATATGCTCCTTATTGTTAGCTTTATGTTTGCTGTAAGTATTCTATAAAAAAAAAATAAAATTGTTTTTGAAAATTATTTTAAATTTCAAACTTAATACTTAACATTTCCTAATTGGGGCCTATTGATTTTTTTTTTTTTTTTGTGAAACGCCATTTTGTTTTTGTATACACCACACTACTACACAAAACACTTAGCTCTGCAAATCTTATCAATTTAATTAAGTCTGTATATGTAATATTTTCCTATACCAATTACAGAAAGCATAGAGCTTTCTCTGTCACAAATAAAGGCCTATAAGAGCAAATCTACAGTTATAAATAAAGAAAGAAAACGGTCAAGGTTTAATATTTAATATCCTAAGAAAAATATGTTAAACAGATGTCACATATGTGAACTACGTTCCGCATATCTTTCGGACGTTCCTTGGAATTTTGGGTTCCTGAGTTCAAGCTTATGTTACTTTCACAGATTGCATCAATTATCTGCCTAATAGACATTCAAGCAACTAAATTCTGTGTGGATGCAAGATCAAATAATAGAATCTGCTTTTAAAGAAACTGATTCTCCTCCCCAGGTCTTGTCTGCATAATTGCTCATTACAAGCCTTCAGTCATGGCTTTAAACTCCATAATGGGGTTGTTGGCGGAGTCTACTCCGGGAAACTAGAGCTGAACATTTAACTCCGACTGCCGGATTACTGTAGCGTGTTTCAAGCGGAAGTAATGGCCATCTACTGGGCTGCTCAATGGATCCTCATCAATCTTCTCTGACCTCTCAGGCTGCTATAAGATCTTTATCGTGCGTAATGATTAACTTCAAGCTAGTTATTGAGTATCGCCGCTGTCTTGACATTTTCTGTTTGCCCTTCAGTGTCTCATTTGTTTGGGTTCCGACCAGCTCGCCGGATCTGGTGCACTCCTTCCGTAATCCTTGTCAATCAATTTGATTATGCTACTTACCCCGGTTAAATTGGCCATTGGGCGGAAACTCTTTCGGGACATCAACCTATCCTGGATCAAAGAGAAATCTTGTTACGCTGCCAGACTCACTTGGCCACCAACCAGCTACTCGGACTTGATCGTAACGTCATCTCTAACACAGTGGCCACACCTACAAATCACTGTGTTATGGGAAGACACGCGAAAAGTCTGCAGCTACCATCGAACAATTACTGCCGTGGATGTAGATTTGCTGAGGAAGAAGAAACTGTAATCCACTTATTTTGTTTGTTAGGTTATTTGGCTCACTATTCCTTATCTACCGAATAGAGTTATCTTCCATTGATATTAAGGATACAGCTTCATTTCTTAAGCTTTCAGTCTGGTTTCCAACATAGACGAGTCGTGCTTTTGTGTACAGCCTCTGCTCTAACCAACTTCTTCTCTAGTTTTGGTGTAACTCGGTAGCTTGCTATTAAATCCCTTGCTCAGACATCTCCAACAAAACGAAAAATGAAAAAAATATTTCTAAGGCGACTTTCTCTCAGCATATTTTGTGCAGAAACTAGAAACTCTGAGAGTAAAATAAAATGGCCATGAAAAGTTTCTCATAAAATCTGTCATTCAAAGTCGACTTTGGATTGTAGACACCACCACTCATGTATAAAATCAAAACACACAACATAAATGGGGTGAGAAACTAGATCCGTAATTCGGACTGAAGGATTGTAATGAACTAGTCTGTATGTATGTGATTTAAGGTGCCATTTACTCATCAATCATGCATGATCATATTTATATCCTTCAAGCCCACATGTAGGAAACTAATCGTAAGCATGATTATAAGGTTGTTAAGAGCTATTATAGCAGCAGTCTTAACGGAGCATGACCTCTTTAGACGTAGGATCAAGAGATGGTACAGGAATATCTCTCATGTCTGTAGGTTATGTGAAGAGGCAGAAGATATGTTGGAAGACTGTTATTGTATGTGGCTATGCAGGAAGAAATGTTAGGTTATATATCCAGTTATTGAGCACTCAACTCAACTCTTCATAATTTCATCATTTCGAAACAACAACAAAATCATAACAGATTTCAATTTTTTTTTATTATTATTTTTCGTTTTCTCTTACACTAACGAACGTTATCTGTTAACTTACTTACTCACTATTACCAAACGTTAGTCATATTGAATTGGTGTTTCTTATCGGAATTACTAATGTTTTGTTAATAATAACCTCAAAATGTACTTAAAATGTTTATAATAAAACACTGCATAGTTTTAGGTTTTACAAAAAATAAACAGTTTATAAATACGAGGGTCGTTTGATAAATTCAATTTTTTTCAAATTTTTCTTACAGATTACCGCCATTTTATTGGTTATGGTTGGCTCTACCATACAAGCAATATTTGGCGATTTTCGACAATTTGAGACGATCATTTCCTATCGCACACCGGCTCTTCTAATTGCCATCGGTTTCATTTTACTTTTTAGGCCACCTTGGTGCTTATGGCGCATTAAGGAAAGTGTTATGTTGATCAATTTGGTAAGCAGTTAATATGTTCCCGTAATTTATCTGCTGTACTCCACACTCATTTCTATTTTTATTCCATTTTTAGTATGGCGTTTGTTTATTTTTGGTCTTCATCTTGGAAGTATCCGCTTCCATTGCTGCCTTCGTTATGCAAGGACAAGTACGTGAAATGTTAGTGCGCACCATGAATCAATCGTTGGCCGATTATCAATCGAATAATATGTTCAAGCCGGTGTTGATTTCATGCAAAGCGGTTTGGAATGTTGTGGTGTTGATGGTCCCAAGGATTGGATCAGGTTTATGAATCAAACCAACAACAATATCGATAGAGATATCACAGTGCCCTATTCGTGCTGTGGCCGTTTTAGTTTGGATGATGTTACCAAATGCGAATATCAATATGAGAATGGCTGCTATGGTCGCATGGATTTCATCATTTCACAGAGTACCATGTTGATTGCTACCGGTGCAACAACAGTTGCTTTTGTTCAGGTAATTGTGAAATATCGCTTATATGGTCCATAAATCTATGGATGCTGAATATGTTTAAAAAAGAGGCCAGAGGTTAAAATTATAAATTGTTATGTTATACTTAAAAAGACTTTATTGTGCTCAATCGAAATAGGATTCAATTCAAATATGACTCAATTATAGCTTCATTCAACATGATGCTGCAAGCAATATCAATCTAATATTGATTGATGATTGATAATTCAAACTTAAGCTGAAATAAAATAGAATTTTAAAAGTAAAAGTAAAGCAGAATACCCTTCAAGCCTCTACTCAATTGCATAGGAACTTAAAAGTGCAGGAGAACCTGAATAGATTTTATAGCAACACTTGATCAAAAGTTTTTCACGTTAGTTATCTGTGACAGGCATCTTTGCAACATAAATTTAATGAAAACAGTTTGAGAAGTAAATTTATGTTTGACTTCACCAGACTTTTTGCTGTAAAATTTCCCGTTCTCCCAGATCAGCTTTAAATCTCCTTGAAGTGATACACTATAGTTAGATATCCAGAGATCTAAATATTGTACTACGACATATTTCCTAAATACCAATTGGCTTATACTTCCTCTCAACTTGAAGCATTCGCGATACTACTTTTCAAGCTTGATCAATTTCTTTTTTGAAAACTCTATCTTTACGTGTACAAATTGAACGAAAAACACGTACGCAATCATTATTAATATTAAACAACTATTGGAAGATAAATGATTATAATTGAAACTATGTTTTTTTACATTCAATCCAGAATCAATCAATAGCATCAATCATGTATTATTCTACTTACCGAATCCTTTGATGTATAAGACTTGAATGTTCTAATGTCAGGTTGTAAAATAAATCCTTTGCCAAGAAAATATCTTCTATCAAAGATTTTGTATAATATTAAAGTCAATCATGCATCAATCAAAACTGTCAATCATTAGGAAATCTTGTAAATATTATAAACAACATTTTTCCCAACTTATATAAAAAACCAGGCTAGCTTTTTAAAATTCAAAATCTGAGGATGTGAATGGGCGTATGCTGTTTGATTGAATCATGTCAATCGTTAAGCATTCTTAAGAGGTTTTATACATAAAAGCCTTATTTTGCCATAATGATTTTGGGATTTTAACTATAATGATTGATTAATTCACCAACTTAGAAGCACTTCTACGCAATATGATCCGCAGATGTAATAAAATTATACGTCAATCAAATATATCATTCAACTTAAAAAAATTAAAATTTTAAGTCAACATCAGAAACTACAACTACGGATCGTATCATACATCTATCAAAAGCATCAATCATGACAAAGTTTACATTTTAAATTAAAAATATTTTAGGCGCTATCATAAGAAACTATAATTATTATGATTGATTGTATCATGCCTAAGTCAAAAGCATCAATCAAAAGTATCAATCATCTTTGAAATTGGAATTTTAAAAGTTTTTTGGCCGTGGCATCAGGGATTAAATCCTAAGATTTAGTACTAAAACTATTGTGATTGATTCAATCCTGCACAAATTATTATTCAATCTTAAAAGTAAAATGTAGAAAAAGTTGTCAGGATTTCCACTAGCATTTTATAAGTAATAACAACAACAATTTTATGTAATTTTTTAATCAAATCATTATCAGTCAGGAACTTCAAGCATGGTTCTTTTTTAATAGAATACGGAAAATGTATCAAATAATTTTATGACAGCTTGAAAAACAATGATCAAGAAACGTGTATTGATCGAAAATATTAATCGTGCTTTAATTTTAAAAGCGGGCATCAATCAGCTGTGTCAATCATTGTAACGATTATTATTTTATATTAATTTTTGTGTCAATCAAAAACTAAAAACAATATCAAGAGGACTAAATAAGAAAATTTAACAGATTACAATAACAGATTATACAGTGATTTAAAACTGATTGATTGATTAAAGACTTGACTTTCCATCAAACAAGCTGTAAACGGGAACTTATTTTAGAAGTAGCTTATGGAGGCATACTTGCTAAATGTTTAAAATTAAATTTACTAAAAAAAATTGTTTTTCTTTTAATTTTCTTTCAGCTTTTGGGTGCCATCTGTGCCTTCATGGCTTGCCAAGAGACAATTGAGGACGCAACAAATCGATACGTGAGGCACCGGTTGGCAATTACAACAAAGCTTAGGTGTTTTTAATATCCGGTGGCAAAATGCACCACCCATGAATTCACCCATGACCGGCTATACACAATTGGAAAAATCCGAAAATTCTTGGAAAAAGATCCAATGACCTACACACCAATAGTCCAGTGTAAATAAAAGTAAAAATTAAAAAGAAAAATTTTGAAATCTTAAAACAATTTAAAAAACTAAAATTATTTTAATTTTAATTAAAACATCTATTATAACTGTATTATAACATAATTGGTGTCAATAAACAAATTAATAAACAAATAACACCAAAACCAAACAAAGTTCATTCCAATTTCTTAAGGCCACTTAAAAATTCCGGACAAAAGTTTTAATTGTTCTTGTATGGAAATGGTAGCTGTGCCCCCAATGACATCGTATTGTTCACGTTAATTGGAATAATCGGCCTTTGGCTATATCGACACAAAGTGTGGACATATGTGTTGCAAGTCTTCCAAAGGAATTTCGGTAATCTCTAAAGACATACGCTCTGCATGGGCCACAACGCACCAAATATAATGATAGAGCCTTTACGGGAATGGTACACCTTTACGCACCAGATAGTAAGCCTAAGAATATTAATAATAGGAATACATAACTAAAATCTTATTAAATTATCTCAAATAACTCACCATCAAGTGGCCAACATATCCGGCACTTAAGGCGCTTTCCATTTTTTGCATTTTAATTTTCATGGTCTTCCAAACACCCTCGGTAACGGCCAAAGCCATTGTAATTTATCGAAAGCCTCAAAACAATATTGTTTATCGAATTTGTAAGTCTTTGTTATAGGTTGAGGTTGTGCCTTTTATGGTCATCATGGCACCGGTTAGAGTGGGCACACAAATTGGGCGATAGGCCTCTTACCAATTCCAAACTATCGGGGTTACGCTTTTGAGGCATTAAAACTGCTGCCAGTTGAAAAATCATCTGAGATTTCAATGAAATCAAATTCTTTGGTGGCGTATAGGATAAGATCTTCAGCTAAGCGTGATAAATGTAAACCAATCATGGAACAGCAATAAATAAAGTCCACTGGAAAGAAAAAGAACAAGAGGAAATAAATTATGGAACCAATTAGAAACATATAGCTTAGGTTCCATAGATGGTCCTTCAGAGCTACTGACATGGATCACAAATAGGTGCAGGTAGGTATTGTGTGGTCAATAGGTGATCACAGAGGCGATACAGATCAATCATGCTTGAAAGTTATGCTCATATGCCATCACAAGGTATTATTCTTTCACTTTTGCTGTGAAATATCGTTGTAGAGGACTTGTTAGAAGAGCTGCAACGATGTGTTATAGTTATAAGGAAGATCTCATCATTATGGTATCAGGTTTTGATCCGCACACTCTCTTCTTCTGATGAAACCATGTCCAAAAGCTTACAACTGTATGGTGTTCATTGTGTGCTTGAAGTGTTAATCTTCGCAAAAACGGAATTGACTCGGCATACCAGATGCTATATTAAGATACCTCTTTATAACTTATCCTTATTGGGATTCAACTTTCATTATCCAGGAGAGTAAAATATCTACGGGCCATTGTGACTTTCAGCTCTCATTCTCTTTACCATAGCAGGATAGAAGGGTTACTGAGAGGGCTAACAAAGCAACAAAAGTACTTTGCATCTACAAAAAGACTAAAGGGAAAATCTGGAATCTTGGCCAACTATCACACATACTAGCTCCATTGGGCTATGGTGCAACCAATCTTGATTCATGGTGTACATGTTTGGTGCCTCTACCAACCGTGCTGATCACCAATGTGCTCTGTTCCACTTCAAACGATTCATTGCTTACTATGCTCTTGACTACCTTTTGGGCTTCTGTTAAAACAGAAGGCTGAGATGATAGCAGTAAGATTCAATGGAGTTAAGCGCTTGAGGTTAATAGCCTTCAATACCAATATTTCCTTAGGGTTCTCATATTAAACTTTCTCACGGCCATTTTGAAAAACTCTTCATTTACTTGGACTACCAGGTTGCGATTAATGCCCTTATTTTCAGCTCTCGACCTTGTCCAAGAATGCCAAAATTCTCTCAGAGAAATTTCGGATCATTCAAAGCTAAGTGTTACAGGGGTTCCGGGACGTAGGGATATCGTTTGAATTTCTGATGAGATGGCCAAGATCGGTACAGAGCTCGAAATCTTCGACATGTTACAGGACGTTGGTATTCCGATTGCATCTTAGAGTTTTCGCTAGAAAACTGCTGAGAGGAAGTCGCCGTAAGAAATATTTTTTCATATGTTTGACATAGTTCCGGGACATAGGGATATCGTTGGAAATTGCCTTGCCGATGAGATGAATGCTCCCAATCTCCCGGACATGTTGTGTAATTCCTATTGCCCCTTAGAGTTTTTGCCAGAAGACTGCTGAGAGGAAGTCGCCGAAAGAAATATTTGTTCATACATACAGGCTCACACAGGGTTGGACCATGGACTCTCGTAAGCCAACGCACCACCACTGATCATAATTTTCATGAAAAAATCATTTTTAGAGATAAATGCGTACGTAATCAAACAAAACTGTCGACCTTGGACGATACAATCCTTATGAGATTCACGAACATCCAACGCATACCGAAAAACTTACTGTTTGGTGTGGATATTGGACTTCTAGCTTCATATGTCTATATTTCTTTGAGAACGGCATTAGTTTACACCTTTTGGCGTGGAATCGGATGATCTGGACTTCAAAGACGTAGGTTTCAACAGAATGGGCTAAGTGCCATACAACTCATTAACACATTGGATATGCTAAACGAGAGATTATTACGTATAACTAGCCACCGAAATCGTGGGATTGCACTCCGTTAAACTTTTGCTTGTAGGATATAGGCAAATAAGCAGGCCTTTAAAGCCAGCAGAAATCATGCAATCGCTAAAATTTAGCCTGACTTATATGCCATTTCGAATGCGCTCCACCCAGAGAAGCTGTGGCTTACACATAATGCTTCAATACGTCTTTGAAACAAATAAAAAATGTCAATGAAATTTCAACAATTCTTCATGGCGCTATAGAGAATTTAAGAGAGTATTATTAATCGTAAAACATTATCTCTATGATAAGATTGTATCCTAATTTAAATGGATTATCGTGATAACATTTCTTAGCATAGAGATCTGCACCGTCGAAATGAATACCAAATAAATTTTGAAGTTATTCGTCCTACATTTCTGTTTTAATTTCTGTTCTATTCCACAGCATATATTATAGTAATAAACAATCCACATACAAACATATACAGTCACAGCAAAAAGTTTCCATACGAGGTTGTACGTACATATATATTTCCCGTTATTTTTTTTTTCTTCTAATAATTTCTAGGCTATATTTTTATATTCGATTTTGCCTTCAAACATTCCGAACGCTGTATTATTGGATTTGAAAAAAATTAACAGACTTTTTTTCTTGACTGTATGTTCATACATACATCATCTCAAATTAAACAAAAATTCTTATCAATTTTTATTTTGTTCACACTAAACGCTTGCACAAGCATCTCTCATGTTTGTGAATTGAAAAAAAAAAAACAAAAAAAATTTCCAACTACCGAGATAACACCCCTGAACTTGAAACAGCTAGTAAATGCTGTTAAAACTATAGAAAGAAAAAAAGTCCAGACATTATACAACTTACCCACAAAATCACGATCACCTACGGCGTGCATGCTATTGGCGGTGACAGCGGCAAAGCCTAAACGTTCAGCCAACCAAACACGATCGATTTGCAAAGGATTACCGGCCAAGGCGCCACTGCCCAAG
>QOCX01005801.1:0-12261 GCA_005959815.1 Sarcophaga bullata | reverse complement strand
GTGGTTGTACCTCTTTTGTTTTGTTATCAGCCACACGTGCTATAACTTATTGTTAAATGACTTTCCGTTTCAAATATCATTGCTTTCGTTTTATTTCTTGGCCATAACCTAAAGGATAATTGTCATTTTCTTCAAAAAAAAAAAAATTGAATAATACTGAACTATTAGACCGATCCACACTCTGTAGCCACCATCTTTGTACCCCACCGGCCAATAAACAGTTTTTAATATCAAGTCGTGTTTCGTTTTGCTCGTAACGCCTATTTACCTACCAATTCAACTTGTTTATCTGACCCACAAAAAAAGATTCGTCCAACCAACCTAGTTTTTTGTCTGCTTCTTTTTTTTTTTTGACAAGCCATCTGCATAAATAATAGATTTAAACTGTGGGCGTTTGCGCATGGGCAACCCTTTGAAACCGTTATGCAGTAATTGTTAGCTTAGCAACAGAGATTTCAAACCAGTTTTATAAAAAAAAATATCTTTAAACAAACGAGTGAGTGTGTGTGTGTGTTTTATGTATTCAAATGCACTCTAAAAATGTTTTTTCATTCACAAACATGTTTGAAGTCTATTACCCTTGAAATTAAAAAAGAGTTTGTAAGAAATTTATTTGAACCACAGGTGGGTTTTTGTTGACATAACTACAAAAATGAGCAGTTAAATGTTTATTTGAGCAACTAGAACTAGGCTTGAAATTCCCAGGCCGCTTAATATCTGTCATACTCATGTGTAACGCATGAAATATTCTATCTATGACTATTTTTTTTATTTGCTGTTAACCACTTAACATTGCTCTGTTAACTTTAACATTAGATCTGTTAAAATTGTTGGTTTTTGTCTTTGCTAGTTAAATTTCAATTTATCTTCACACACATTCTTTGGCAAGGCAAGGTTGCACAGTATATCTGGCCAAGGAAGCAAGATTACTGTAGTCATTACTTAACATTGCTTTCTAGGTACTCATAAGAGACGAGACATTAATCCATGTGGCCATGTGGCAATTGACTTCTGCAGGAAAAATAAGAAAGAAGAGGAAGCTGTTCTTCTCTTGTTGTGGACATACCCAACGTTATGTAGGCAGTGAAGGAAGCTCCTAGGCCTAATACTATGCAGATAATCTTATAGATCTGATCTGTAGCCAGCGGAGTCTAGTAGGTAGAGTGTTGGGTTATTAAATGTGAGGCTTCAGTTCATACCTCTAGTTCAGACATCTCCAACTAAACGGAATATGAGAAATATTTCTTCGGCATCTTCATATCAGTAGATTTCTGGGAAAAACTCTAGGAGTAAATAGAAAATTGCCATGAAAAATTTCTCAAAAATCTATCATTGGGAGTAGACATTAAACTATAGCTCCCATCACTCATGTATAAAATTAACTCACAAAAGAACATAAGTGGTGTAAGAAACTAGGTCGTAATCATGACTTATGGGATATATTGCCCCATTATGTAGGTGCGTCATATTACAGTTCTAACAAGAATAGACATTGAAAGTCTAAATAGTTCCAGTGTTTAGAACACACATATCTTAAGTGTTTGCATACTTTTGCTTTATACTGTATGTCATTCAGCCTCTGTATTACGTTAACCTATTTACAGCTTGGCCTGTTGTTTATCAAACGCTTTGCTATTGTTAAATAAAATGATTAAAAATCAAGCTTTTTTTTTTTATTTAAATTTGTGTTTTTACGTCTTTGTTGTTGTTTTTTTGTTATTAAACAGACAGCTGGTCGACGGTTTATTACACTTTTTTTATTATTTGTTTTGCTTAATTTGATTTATTTTTCTTGTTTATTTATTTTGCATAAAAAGAAATTGCCTAAAACGTTAATAGAATATAAAATAAACAAAATTTAATTTAAATTTTTTCTAATTTTATTTCCTATTTTTTTTTCAAATTTTTTTTCTATCGTTTGCAACTAAGGCTATAAACAATACACGTTTTTAAAGGGGAAAAAAGGGGAATTTTGTTTTTTTGCAAAATCCATGCCTTAATTTGATTGCTAGACAGTGATAAACAAAAACTACCTTTTTTTGGGGGAATAAATTTCTGACGAAAACCAATAAAAAAACAACAAAAACTTAAAAAAAAAATTAATTATTATTATTATTATTAATCACTTTTAATTAAATTAAAATACAATACAATACAATACAATACTCAATAAATAATAAACAAAACAAAATTATGAAGAAAAAAAACGATATTGTTGTCATTGAAATATTGAGGAAATTACGTACATATGTATGTATGCATGTACATATGCTCATACGCCTGCATGAGTATAATGGTAACACTGTCTGTCACCTTTAAACCAGCAGCTAAAACAAACAGCACGTGTATGATGACTTTGAGTGCAAAAAACGGTATCAAAAAAAAAAAAATTAACGGGTCACCACCACTTTTGGGAAAAAAAAATACCCGAAAAAACATTTCAAAATAAACCTTGAGATTCAGATCAAGATATTGAAAGTAACCACCGCAACAAACAAACAAACAAACAAATGTTTGATTTCATTGATGGTGGTAAAAGTTGTTTTGAAACTGGTATCTCAATTGGATTTTTTTACTCAAAGTTCATAAGTATTCGATCGAATACCAAATACCTAGAGTAACCAAAACTGTGGTACTGGATATACCCGTGTAGGTCCCTACAATGTCTTTTTCAAGGCCTGTTATCCTACCAGTAAGGTTAATTCCCTGATTCGTTTTCCTTGCCATCGAATCTGTCGATATTAGACTTGAAACGATTCCTATTCTGTACAAGTAATTGTTTGAGTCTCCAATGTAGTCAATCGGCCAGTAATTATTCACAGGCCACTACTGGACTCCCTGAAAGAAAACTTAAATCTGTTCCATATTGTAATTACCCAGCAAAAGTTAAGATTGGCTTAGGAAGAGTATTGGCCTCTCCATCTTACCTTTAGCCAAGCATACACCACAGAAATTCGCACATAACACGATATCCAGTAGTCGCTTATACTTTGCTCAATGCCAAACTCCATGACGATAAAGTATGATTAAATTCCTTTACGCCTTATCGCGCGAGAGAGCAATAAAATCGATTTAATGCCTTACAGAATGAGAAAGCAAAGTATGGCGCGAAACAGTTAAAAATAAATTTTATGGGATAGAGATTTAGATCGCCAAAATAGTATTATCACCCTATCGCGCTGGAGAGAGTTAAAATCGGACTATAAACTCTATTTATAAACTCTATTTATAGTCCGGATAATAATTTGAAATATTGATAAGGTAGCGATAAAATCGATTTATTACATGACAGCTTCAACACCTTACGGCATGAGTGAGTGATAAAATGGGCCTATCGTAAGAGAGGGAGGGAGTCACCGATAAAATCATTTATCACACTAGCTAATGATAAGAACGATTTATCGCATAATGAAAATAAAGCCGTTTTATCATTTCATAGCTATCGGACTATAGAATCTCTTTACCTCGGCGAAGGACGAAAATGCGCCTTATTGTCCGACTAATAAAAAATTCTTATTATTGAACGATTTAATTAAAAAAAATCGCTTCATCATAGATTAAGAGAGTGGTATAGACTAACAGCAGAAAGCAGCTCGTATTCTTCTCTTGAGCGAAATACCCCGTGTTAGGTTGTCAGATAAGGAATCAAACGAGCTTCTACTAAACAAATAACCTCACTGAGCCAACAGATATGAACATTAACTTCATTAGCAGCTCCCCATGGTGCCAGGGTAAAGAAATTCAAAGACTTTGATATCACAATGGATCACACGTGGCATAAGGGTTTATAACCTTGAATAACCGTCACTTTTCACTACCTAACTGCCTTAGATCATAAAAAATTCTTTACTTAGTTAATAAATAGGCATAAGAAAGGTACCTGGCACACGTGCATTTAATAAATAATAAATTATGAAGCATAACTTGTGACTTATTTTTAATTGCCTTTTGAATAATAAAAATTTTTAATTACAAAAAAAACAAAAACAAAATTCCTTTGAATGAATACATCAAATCGTAGCTATTTGTCTACAAATGTGTTACAAATTTTCTAACAAAATTGCCCTCCCTCTATGAAATGTTAAATAAACATGCAAAACAAAATGCCAATTTGGTAAGAAAGAAAGAAAAAAAACTAACAAAAGAAAAACTTTACGTGTTTTGTGGCAACGAATAAATAAAATTGTTTGTTGCATAAAACTATATACACAAAATAAAAAATTTTTCCCACAATTTTTATTTCATATTGATGGACGAAAGACTGGAACCACAGACGACACTCCTAATAGTTAGAAATGAGACTTTCGGCATTTATTGTGTGGAAATAGAAAATTTTTATTTTCCGTGATATCACCCACCACTTTGTTGCTTCTGTCTGTCGTGCTGTTCTGTCCTCTAATTTAATTTATTCTCTTCAATACGATGTATCTCATTCAAATATGTTGGTTGCTTACTTACTGGTTCATGTTTACGACATATTTTGTTACAAAAATTGTTAAATTGTAAAATGATTTATTATTGCTATTTGGTTTGTTTGTTATTTGTTATTGGTTTTGATATATGATTTTTCTATTTCCTAGTTTATATTTTGTAATAACACCGTTATATTTATAGCTATCAACTTGTCTCATTGATTAATAAATCGGAGAAAATACCAAAAAAAAAATTAAACTGAAAAGAAGAACATAAAGAAAATAATTGAAGAATAACAACTGTTTTTGCAATAAACAAAACTCTACCATCACCTTCGTCACCATTTCTTTAATAGAAGGCAAATGGAAAATTTTCCATTATTAGGGAAGCAATGCTTCTGTTTGTAAATCTTATGAGAAAGTGAAATGAGATGCTACGCTGGCATAGGCTATGTTAGGTACTCCCCTCATTATGAACAGAGACCAACACGCATTTCTAAAGAATTCTAAAGCTATGGCCACACACTCTAATATCATTTAACGAATAACTCTGCATAAACAGTATGGCTATGGGAATATATTAACGCCAATTGACAGTGGAAAGGCTGGTTTTCCAGCGTGGATTAGTCATGATTTTAATGCGCAGCTCTTGCGCTTATCAACTTCTTCCCTAGTCTGTGGGAATTCGGTTAGTACAGGGACTGCAACTACCTGTGTGTGTCCCGTTGTGACGCTATGCATGCTCAAGTGGGCTTGGGTAATAGCACTTCGACCTAACCTAACCTCATTTGACCCTAGGAAGGCAGAACATAATAAACAAAATTAAACTCAGCATGGCTTCATTGTAAAGCTAAGAACCTAATCCTTAAAATGTAAAACCATTGCATTGCGCAAAGTGTCTTTCCTTGCCAAAAAATTTTTTGAACACCTGAATAATTACTGACAATGCTGCGAAGCCACTTGAGAGAGCGGGAACACCTCTGTGACACTTCTAGAGGTCCATTATTGGTCCTAATAGTATTGCAATACCATATGACATACATTTTTTTTGCCAAATACAGTTCCTTCAGCGTATAACATAGTGACAGGCGCCACAAAATCTCTGATTAGTGGAGCGATACCAGTCGATCTAATGCCGTGAAATGTGAAGAGTCAGTGAAGAAGTGTTTAGAGGGCACGCAGAAAGAATTTCCCTGCATCATTGCAGCAGACCCAAAATCTTAAACCATATAACAATCACAAGTAGATGGAGCACAGAAACGAGGAGAATATGAACGACCAAACATATTTCCAGAAGAGAAAGAAAAATTCTCAGAGTCTTTGTGAAATCTACTATCCGCTTCAATTTCTCTCTGAGGTCCACATGGGCCAAGTAAGTATTGCTGGTTGCATTGACTGTCAAGAAATGAGCGACAACGTGGAACATTCTTTAACTGCACCCGATGGTATGCCGAAAGGAACACACTTATAGAGCCGATTGATGATTTAACCTCCAATGAAGACAATTTTGAATTGCGAAACCAGATTAGGCGTTGCGATTGTACTTCAAAAAAAAAATGCGATATAAAAAGACGAGTCGGCATTCTCTAAATTTGTGTACTCTAGGAACACTTATTTAGAATACCGGTCTCTGTAGTGAAGAGAACGTATCATCGAAATCAATAATTGGAAGTAGGGCAGCGTCAATGCGCTGCAAAAGGAAACTCCAATATACTTATCAAGTATAAGACATGAAGTCGTCATTACGAATACCAGAGCTTTGTCCAGGCAACAGAACTAGGGGAGACATTACAGGGACATCTAACAGAGATTGCTAGGAGTATAATAGACCATATGGATCGCCGTACTCTAGCACCTCTACATGGCAATAATAATAATGAGAGGTATGAGAGGGTATGAAACATGGACTACAGCTGTAGAGTGAGCTGAGTTTGGTTGCTGTGAAGATCTTTTTCCTTCTACAATAAGTTCATCTGGCAACCAATATTAGAATCCAATAATAAATTACAGAAGAAATTATTGTTGTTGTTATTCGATCATAAATTAACATTTGAGTGAATAACAACAACGACAACAATGATGACGATGTCTGAAGAAATGTCACGTTTTTCAATTTAACCATACTTTGTGTTCATCATAAACGAAAAGAAAAGTCATAATAAAACCAATAATAAACAGAACAAAACAAAAAACTTTTAAGATATTAAAAAAAAAGAAAAAGAGAAGAAAACCATAATTTGACGGAAAAGTACTGTTGAAATGTCACGCAAATATAATGAATTACGACCAAAAAAAAGCAGAAAAAAAGAGAGAGAAAAAAAATTGGAAGCAAATAAAGTACTCGAGACTGAATGGAAGAATGGCTGGCTGCTGTTATCGACTGAATGGCTTGAAGGAGTTAAAAATACAAAATTTTAATATTAATTTCGATATGTTTTTCCAAAGAAACAAATTATTTTGAATTGTGAATTGAAAATATGAATAAAAATAAACATAATAAATGACAAATTGATTACGGACTCGTTTAATTCAGCGATTATTGTAGTTATTAATCGCTACTATGTGTGTGTGTGTGTGAAAATGTATTCAACGAGCCAGAGGCTAAAAATAAATTTTTACTGCGAGTGGAAAAATCTATCGATAAATAAAAACAACAAAAAAAACTTAAAAAAAAATTGTGAACGAGTTTAATTTGCCCCATGATATCGGTTTGTAAAAGCAGTAAACAACGAATTTCGAATGACCTAAAAGGGGAATAGAATAAATTAAAAACTAGGTGAGTTTACTTGGTTATCATCTAGGGTACCACAACTTACAGAGTTTTCGGATCCCGAAGTAAGTTAGATACCTACCATCACCATTTTCACAAACTGACAGAGGCTGCGTCAGAGCTAGGCAAGACTGTTCGCAATTTAACGTGAGTATAATAATGGCATGACCTGGAGTTTTCAACGCACGAGTATATTTAATTCGTATACCAGCTTTCCCACATATGACGACTGCAATTCAAAGTCTTCTGCTACTATATTTATATATAACTTCCGCCTTAGTGAGCGATCGGTGATTATCTAAGCTCGTACCGATTCCTGGGAATATAACAGCACGCTGAGCTCATGCTCTGTCTTATATTGGGTATAAACATAATCACCGCGTGGCTTCGCCTGTGGACAGAAAGAAAGTTTTTGTGGAAATCAACACCCGCGATACTTGAAACATGACTCTTGTGTTACTATTCCAATCCGATACGAAGAACACACAAAAGCATACGATATATGTACCAACAATAACGCCGAAAAGAACCAAATAAGAGTCATTTGGTATATGCGCTGGTCAATGACGCTTTAAATAACATATAGAGCCTTTTTCCATCTCCGAGTCGCAAATTCTGCAGAATTCACATGAGGTGTTGTCTAGTCAAAGGGCATGCTGTCCTGCTATTAGGCCGAAAGGATAGAAACCACATAGTAAATATCAACTCGAGAGAGAAGAATGACCTATTTCCTACTGCCTAGGTTAATATTTCTTAACAGTCAAACAGATATCGTCTTCACTACCAGAAATGAGCCAAAGAGTAAAATTTTTGCACTAATTGCCAGGCTAATTATGGTCAATCGTGGATCACTTGGGAGATTAAACTAGACTCCTGCTGTCATATTAATTTGTGCTAAAATAAAATCGCTAAATTTCAATCACCAGTAGGGTCTGCTACATCAATAAACATGAGTGGTGTGAGACGCTAGGTTGCAATCCTGGCTAAAAGGTTGTAATAACCCAATCAACACTAGTAATCGGCAAAAATAAGATTCTCGAAACTATCAACACGTGGGTTTTTTTTCTATGCTACAATGGTGGGTTAATCAATAGGGCATTCACTCTAGATGTTGTAAAACCTTTCTTGTTGTATGAATGCCAGTAATTTCTTGGATAGCCATAGATAAGTAAAGATTAATTAGACCAAGAAAAGTTGTTAGCTCTGAGTTAAAAAAGGTATTCACTAAAAAAATTTGGTAACAAAAACGATGATACAACCAGTTTGACAAACATGACTCTTTAATGAATGCTGACCATGAAATCTTCTCAAATTTCTTGGTGTAGCGTTCATAATTTTCTTAATTATTTACCTCTCAAGTTCATTGCTATACTCAAGCAAACAACTCAAGTCTGCCAATTAATCTGATTTAAATTTAATATTTTTTTTTTAAATTAAGATTTTCAACGTTTTTATGCGTGTTTTTTTTTTATTTTTTGGAGTCTTTTCCATCGTCGTTGAGATTTTTTTTTTTGCTTCACAGTTAAATAAAAAACTTTTCACTTCCATCGTGGAGGTGTTAATTATTAATTTACACGTTTCTTTATTTTTTTATTTTTTTTTTTTTTTTGTATTATAAGTTTAACTTAATCAAGCTAAAATTAGTTGTCGTAAAATTTAAACACAATAAAAAAATTTATAAAAAAAAAAAAACGAAATATTTTGAAGGCAAACACCATAATGTGTTAAAAATATTGCGGCCTAATACAGAAAAACAGAGAAATTTTTCTAATGAAATTCGATATTTAATTTCAAAATCATGGGAATTTTTTGCTTTTTATTAAAATAGATTTTCACACCATTTAAACGGTTAAATTAGGAGCACAAAAAACCAAATTCAAGGAAATTCTATGAAATGAGAAAAAAAATTAAGACAAATTAGCATGAGATTAGCTAAAATAGATTTCGTTTGCAAATAGCGTGAAGAAAATAAAAAAAATTAAATTGAAAAATTAAATTTTCTATTCCATCAATAAGGAATAAGGAGGGTGTGATGTTTAGATGAAAATGTATTTCAAAAAAATAAAAAGAATTAAAAAATCACGTTTAAAAGTTGTCACATGGCCGCTATTAAAAAGATATCTGATTGGTTTTAACCGATCTGGCAAGGCTGTCAGCTGTTAAATACATTTACGACCAAGAAAAGCAAAAAAAAAAAAATTGGAAACAAATAAAGTACTCGAAACTGAATACCTATGAATGGAAGAATGGCTGCTGCTATCGACTGAATGGATTGAAGGAGTTAAAAATACAAAATTTAATACTAATTTCGATATGTTTTTCAATATGTCAGCTGTCAAATGCCTTCAATCCGACGTGTCATTCATTATGGATTGAAGAATGCATTAAAAATGTTTTCAAAATCAATACGATCCTCTGCTCTACAGTCAATCTAAAGGCGTATGTATGATACAAAACAAGCAAGTGTTTTTTTTATCGAAATCATGCAATCTGGTCACCCTATAATGGAATGCATTTTATTTACAGTAAACCACAAACAAATAACAACTATAGGCCACAAAACATTTGTTTCTATCTTTGTTTTTTATTTTTTTTATTTATAATTGAATTAATGACCACTTACTTGTGTTCAAATGATTATAAAAATAAAACATGACTAAATTAATTTAATCGCATATCTTAACTTTTATAATAAAAATAATAATTGATAAAAATTTTTTTTTAAATTTCTTCAATTTCTTAAAATCATTTCTTTCCCCCTCAAAATGATTAATTATTTCCGCTTATCGTTAAGCAAGCTTTTGAGAAAAGAAAAAAAAAGAAGAAAACAAAAACTGAAAATCAATTGATAGTTTATTTTCCTTTTTTTCATAATTTTCTGCAAATAATCTCATAAAGTAAATGGTTTTTGTTTAAACAAATTAATACCAACATAAAAACGACGTCATACGTCACAACTCTTTTACTGTGTAAATTTTTGCAAATCATGTACGATTTTTTTAATTTTTTAATACAACTTTTGACTACTTTAAGTCAATAATAAACATTAAAAATGGGGGAAAAAGAAAGAAAGAAAAAAAAATACGCGATATTTACACAACTATTTTGCAAGTGAAGCATAAATAACAATAATAAATTAATTTATTAAATAATTAGTGTAATGATCAGTTCCAAGAAAAGTAAAATAAATAAAATTTGAACAGTCGGTTAAACACGACTTTACTGTGTACTCTACACGTTAAAATGTTTGTTGTATTGGCAATATACGTACTTAGAAATCCCTCATTATAGGATTAGGTTTCAATTAATCACAATGACAAATTTTGATTCCCCCATACTTTAGATGAAATAATGACCTCACTACGGGACCTATACAACACAAAACTAACCGGTTACCTGAACAATAGTCACCCTCGACGAACTAACCTCAAGTTCCCAATGTATTTACAATCGAACTAAACATCAATTGAAAAAAAACATTACAAGTTACATGTTGTATCGAACTCCAAACTCCAAACATCAATGCATGCTACATAGGCTAAAGGACTATCAATATACGTACGTCAACGGAACGCAAAATCAGCCGAAAACATCCAGGGTATACGTGGAAGTATGCCGAAGAATTCCAAGCCGTCGAAAATAAAAATTGGTGACGTGAGTTAAAAAATTTTACGCCCTGTGTTGGGCCTACGAAATTTAACTGACGCATGAACTAAAGCTAAACGACAGTAGACAACGACGTAACTAACCTCTTCTTTGCGTTAGTCAGTGCCAACCGGCTAATACAAAACAGTTAACAAAAAAACTACCTCTAATTAATCTCTATTTATTTATTTCAAGTGGTTTTAAGAAATCTTTTCAACCAGTTGTAAGTTGTATCGAACTTGTAAAGACTTCAAACATTAATTAGTATGCCCATACATCAATACATACATGTTGTATCTAGGAATCTCTCCCTCGAGCCGGCCAAAGAGCCAAGTAGGACCGTAATAATCTGATCAATAATAGCAATCAAGCAACTGAGTATTAAGCTTAGGCCGCCTTTCACCTACTAAATAAGAGAAGAACAAACAATCTTCTTCAATAAGCGCCTATTAGACAGATATGCCGATAAATACTAAGACAATGTAAATTTTACAAATAAGTTGCTGAAACTAACTTCTCTTTTTGGCGTTTTCTTCAAAATTGTCGCATATGGAGCTCGAAGAAATTAGAAATGATTGTGGAAAAACCATTGAATCCGACAAGAGTGACGGTGTGAAAAAGAGCGAAGAAAATCATTCTGAAAGAAACGCTGCCGCCAATTAACAGTACTATGGCCGAAAAACAACTTTTGTTGGATGGAAACTGAAGATTATGTTGGGCCCGTTGTCAGCTACAAAAATCTGAACGGGTTCCGGAATTTAAAGACTTCTATGCGGGCAAAATACAAAGTAAATGAATTAAAAATTAAATTAAGGCAATTACCTAGTGGTTGACATACAGAACGAAACCTTCAGATGTAAAAATAACAACTAATAAATACAGTGGTACCAACAGTGGAACAAATAAATACTAAAAGTACAAAAAAAAAACAAAAACAAATAAAAAATTATGAAAATTAAACGAAAATTAATTCAAGAAATTGCCGATTAAGAAAAAAAAAAATAAAAATTTTAAATTATCTTTGTAATCCTCACATACCACTGTGTATATTGTTTACTTCTCGCTTTTATTACTTAAAGAATTTCAATTTCAACACATTTTTCTGTTTTCTGTTTTAGCTTTCTTATTGGAAAGAAAAGAAAAAAAAACAGAATCGACAATAACAACAACAACAACATCCATACATGGTGTATCGTAACAATACATTTATGATGAGTCTGCCGTTTGTTTATAAAAATTTAAAAAAAAATAATTTTTTTTTTAATTTTTTTCCCCATTTTGTTGTTGTTGTTGTTGTTGTTATATGGGTTTAGAAAATATGTATGTGTATTGAATAATTGAGAAACAAAATTTAATTAATTTTGTCTTAAATTTCCAACAATTGTTGGTTGATACGATACGAATAATCGTTTATTTTATTCATTTTTACACACA
>QOCX01005798.1:0-12267 GCA_005959815.1 Sarcophaga bullata | reverse complement strand
TAAGTCATAAGTGTGCCGAGTCATTAAAGACCCTTTCAAAAGAGTCGCAAAACAATCGTTTAGGACTCAAAAGTGACTGCACTTATGATTATTTTAATCGTCCAGAAGAATCGAAATGACTCATACTTCATATTTTTGATTGATTTGGGATTCATATATATGTAAGTTTATCGGATTTAACACAAACTGTTTATTTATTGATTCCTTAAAGATTAAGGTTACACAATTTCTTTCGCTGTTGCTGGTTGTTACCCGTTCAACGTCTCGATTACAACTCGTCTATAGACGAAAGATCCGTCTATTTATAGGCAATCGTCCACTCGCCATTCGTCCGTTGTTTTTGGAAATTCTAGAAGCTGATGGCGTGATTTATTGAAATGAGTGTTCGTCCGTTTTTTGGTTTCCATTATTGCAGTATTGGTTAGAGCAGGACTGCCGTATTGTTATTAACGAGAAAAAAATCTCGAATATTCGACGAATGGAGGAACGGAATACCGTTTCTGCTTTACCGAGTTGACTCACATCCCACATTCGGCCTTCCTGACGGGGTATTCGGCTCGAATACTGGTACCCATCGCTTCATATGTTCCGCCACTGAAAATGTCTTTCTTGGATCCTCGCCTTCTCCAACCTTCTCGACTTCGTATCTGCCATGGTTCATTTTGCGGATGATTTTTTATGGACCAAAATATTTCCCCTTGAGTTTCAGACTGACACCATATTGGGTGCGTTTTATGGCAACGAGGTCATTATTTCTGTTAAAATTTCTTTTATTCTCTTCTTGAATCTTGCAGATGTGTGCCTTTACTGCTTCTCGTTCCTTATTTCTCCCAATTTGCAAGTTCTCAATGGCTTCATTCTCCATAATTTCCCTTAGGTCGGGAAATTCTTCGAGACGCATTTCATAGCCGGTTAGAATTTTAAAGGGTGAGCATTGCGTCGATCGCGGTGGACTACTGTTTATATATTGCTGAACCTTGTTTACATGCTTATACCATTGGTTTGGGTTGTCACGAGATAGATAAAAGTAAGTAAAATAGGACTTCGTAAAAAATCAAAATAGATGAGAAAACGATTACGATAAATCAATCAAAAAATACATATATAGCATGAAAAAGTAAACCAGGGATTAAAATTTCAAAGCACAATTGTGCTGAGAGAATTCACACACATTGCTTATGCTCTTTTTTTAGTCGTCGATCAGACCACGGCGAGTGCACATGTCAGCGGATGCTATAACATAGTTTTTCAGGTTTACACTCAAAAAATATTTTAAGTAGTAAAAATGCTTTTATTAAAATCCAATATCTTATATGTTCTAAAATGACATTTTAAGACATTTAAATGATAAGGAAAGGGAACAGCTTTTTTGTAGACGTAAAACAATTTTTTTGGAAAAATTAAAAGGTTTTTTATTAGTAGGTGATCAAATTTGTGAACCAAAGTAGTTCCCACCAAATATCTAAAAAACATTCCCTAATTTTCGAGTTAAAGATGTATTATGTATGTTGATGAAATGAAAATCAAATTACCGTAAATTACTGACATTTGTTTTTGACAGTAATTAAATAAAATCACTCAATTTATTTTCACTCACTTTTTCACAAAACACGACCAAAAAATTTTTGGTAACCACTGGAGTAAACACAACCTACACCCACATTGCAATATTAATTTGATGATACAAATTAGCATACATAACATAATTGCCCATTAAATCCTTCAGTCAGGATTACGGCCTAGTTTCTCAAACAAATTAAACAATATATATATACCAGGGGTTACCAAAAATTTTTTGGTTGTGAATTAGTAAGTGAGTGAAAATAAATTGATATTATTTACCCAGCTAGCAGGAAGATCGTTTTTTACAAAATCACTCAAAATGAGTCTTTTAAGAATGTATTAGACGACCAAAAACTGATTTATCAGTTTGGTGCTCAAAAAAGCACTACAAAAAGACTCATTCAAATGCTTATACATCGACTAATATAAAGCACAAAAACAAAACTGGCAAAATGTGCGGAATTAAAAATTAAACGTGAGGATGATCGTAATATGATTCTTGTTTAAGGAATACACATTATATTTTCTTACTTTTTTTTTCGTATACTGTTGCTGTCTGTGGTTAACTTGTTAAATAGTGTCTAAAAGTTATTAAAAAAAATAAGAACAAAAAACAAATTTCAATTGATATACAAAATAAAGAGAAGCTGAGACAATTTGTAAGTTTTTAATAAAGTACGTATTTCATTTCATATTAATCACTTCAAAAAAGTTTCAGAAAAACCTAATAGCAAAAACTGGATGAATAAGTTCAGCGGAATTTATTAGATCTGTGTGCGAAAATGCATCAATTGGCATCTTGCTTCATTTGAAAGAGAACGATTATCAAACCAAGCGCCGGAAACTGCTTTATGTTAACAATTATTAAAAGTGAATTTGTTTTTTTTCTATTAAATTAGTCAACAAAAAAAAAGTAAGAACCTATTCATATTTAATTATCAAAAACCAATTGTTCGGAGTCGACTTTAAAGTGTAGCTACCGCCACTCATGTATAAAATTAACACATACGATATAAGTGGTGTGAGAAGCTAGGCCGTAATCCTGACTGAAGGGTTGTAATGCCCAATTATGTATGTGTGGTTTAATAGCGAACTCAGGGTATTAAGAAGGGATAATATTATAAAATACAAAAAGCCATTATGGAGAACAGATTTACACCAACTACTTCTATGTTAGATGCACTGGTATGGCTTAATATGCGTAAGAGATTAGAATTTAACACGCTGAATTTTCAAAAAATGAAAAAATGAGAAGCACCAGGGTACCTACCTGAACAGTTAAAATATGTTGGAGAGCGGATCATAGACTTCATGGACTTTGTGCATGAGTATTAAACCTGTAGGGACTTTTGTAGGCAAATGACATCTTCATATTTTCAGCCGTATGATTGTTGAAGTAATAGCCGTTAGAAATTGCTAATGCTTTCGACCTTTGGTGAATTAGTTCTTTACATTCTTTACATTGAAATATAAAAACTTTAATTATTTATACATGCTTTTGCTTTAAATTCATAAAATTGCTAAAATGTATTGGGGTACTATGAATTTTGCTGTCCATTCATATAAACAAATACAGCGGCAATGCAAATGTCTCCATAAGAAACTTCAAGTATTCAACACTCTTATGGACGATATTAAAAAGGAGTATAGGGAAAAAGTAGAACGAATTAAGAAAAAAATGTGTAAATTTTGTAAAGAATGATAATAATTTAAACATTTTCTAAGCGAAGAAAATATTATAAATTATATAAATATAAATAGGAATGTTTAAAGTATTATTAATACCTACTAATAACAAAAAACAATAACGTAAGCTCGAATGTTGATATGTCAAACAACAGTGCGTAGTGAGCGAATTGTGGGTTGGATGAATAGTAGTATAGCCAAAGCCACTAAATGAATATTCGTTAATGTTGTTACTGCACTATTAAAAATTATTCTTCGATCTAAGTTTCTGAGCTCTTAGTTACATGTGCATGTAAAATACTATCATCCAAAGTTTTTGTACATAATATTAGTACATAAAAATAATTTGTATTGTATATATAAATTTATAACCAGTTTGTTTTCCTTTTTCGAACAGGTTTCAATGAGTGGAAATAATACATTTTAAATTGATATCTAATACCACTGTAATTCCGAACATTATGATTTGTAATTTTAGTTTCTAATGTGAAGCTTTGTTTATGATACTCACAATCAGTTCTCCTTTGTTTATATACTTTAAAATTTTAATATGTTTATTAACCCGCTAGTAAGATTGCAGTTCAGACAAAATATTTATATGTTCATCAACATATAAACATTCGTATGATTTCAGACTGTGCAATATGGCTACTGTATTTTAGTTTAACTTTGAGAAATAGTTTTATAATTTATCTTTAATATCAAGCAAATTTAATTTTGACTACTGAGTTTTGGTATACTTAAGTCTGTTTCGCACAGCAACGTAAAGCAAAAAGGTGCACCTGCGCTTTCACATTTCTTAAACACACACACACACCACAAAGTAAACTTACAGGCAGTAAGTTACAGCCAGCGTTGCCAGTAATTTCTTTCGAAAAACTTTATTTTTGCGAAAAAGAACTTTTTTCTACAAAAAAAAAACTTGTTTTCTAGAAAAGTACCAAAATTTCTAAAGAAAACACCGGAGCCCTCCGATGGTGTTTCTTTGTTACTTTTGCCCGGGGCTAATAAAATACACAATATTTTGTTTAAAAATGTAAATATTTCGAGTTATTATTATTGAGTTTATTGAAAAAATTTAAAGTTGAATTTTGTCGAAAAAACTTGTTTTGTTAGGAAACAACTTTAATGAAAACTTTTTCGCATCTCAAAAAACTTGGAAATAAGGTAAAAATTATCAACTGGCAACGCAGGTTACAGCCCTAAAGTTAGCGTTGCCATTAATTTTTTACAGCTTTTTATTTCTGGGAAACACAGTTTTTTTCTTAAAGTTGTTTCCTTCAAAATTATCAAATTTTTTAAAGGAAGCACCGTAGTCTGGTGCCTCTGTTATTCCCTCTGTTGCTGTTTTTTTTGAATTTATTTCAAAAATTTAAATTGGTGAAAAATTTTTTTCATTAGAAAATAAATTTAATGAAAACTAGTGTGGATCTCAAAAACACTTAGAAAAAAGGGAAAACTTTGCAAATAGCAACGCTTGTCAAAGTGGATGGTGTAAAAACAGTGTTGAAAAATTCAGTACTTTACAACTATTTTCAGTACATCTTCATATCAAAAATATTACTGTACCCCCGCCCAGCGTTCCCAGTAATTTTTGTATAAAAGCTTTTTTTAGGGGAAAAAACCTTTTTTTACAAATAAAAACTTGTTTTCTGCAAAAGTCCCTCTGTTGGTGTTTCTTCGTCGGAACTAAAAAATACACACTTTTTAATGAAAATTTAAATTTTTTTTGTTATTATTGTTGACTTTTTTGAAAAAATTTAACATTGAAATTTGTTGGGAAAACTTGTTTTGTTAGAAAACAAGTTTAATGAAAACTTTTTCACATCTCAAAAAACTTGGAAAAAAGAGAAAACTTGGCAAATGGCAATGCTGCCCCGCCACACTTTGAGTCACAAAATACACAAATGCTGTGCTTTGAGTACTATTTTATTATTAGGGTACTCATAAACTAAACAACATTATTGAGTACTTTAATAAGCGTATTGTTATCATCTTACTCTACACTATTCAATAAGTTGCACAATATAAGTTGCACAATATATATATATAAGTTGCACAATATATATATATATATATATATATGGTGCAATTTTTCTTACGATGAGCATTATTATAACAGATATAATTTTAAATTGTCCAAGAAGGATTTAATGGAAAAGTTAAAGAAGCAGAATGGTTCTAGAAAATAGTGCAATAGAAATAATAAAAATATTTGAAACAAAGCAAAAGAGCAGGACAATTTTTTAATGCGAGAATAGAAAATAGATCAGAAGTCATATAATAGAGTTATTCCTTTCAGAAATTTTAATATTGGATGGGAAATATGTAGGGTTTATAATGACATGGCGGTACGCAATGATATAAGTGTCTAGGTTACAACCAGAAAGGCAACGGAATATAGACATGAATTTAAATGTTACGGAAACCATAAGAGTAGAGGATTGTAACAAGGAAATAAAGGTAAATACTTTAATTGCATAAGGGAAAATAAGAAACTAAATTTGGATCTAGATGAAAATAATAGTACTAATCACAGAGTTTATCCGGTATATCAAAATAAACTCTTTTTGAAGAAAAAGAGAAGAGGCTGTTTAGCAACCAAGCGGCATAAGGGGTATGTACACTAATATTCAAGAATTATTGAACAAATTTAATCATTGAAGATAAAGATGCATACAGTAAGACCAGAAACTCACCAAACGGGGGCAATAAATGATAGAGAAATAGAAAATAGTGAATTATGACCATTAGTATTTTTATTTCGGTTCGCCTAGAACCGGGGGCTCATATTATATTTAGAAAACCATTGGCAGGGAACATGAGTTATTCAAAAATTTCGATAGTTATAATAGCAGTTCACAGGATTACCAAAGTGGCCAAAAAGCGAATTTTGTGAAGCATTAATGAGTTTTTAGATATAGTATGCGAAGAAATTATAAGGTTGTAATAGCTGGAAGACTGCAAACATAGACTGGTATAGGGACTATTATAAAACTAGATTAGTCAGCATAAACTTAAGATTAATGATTAAAACAGGATTGCACAGAGCTCAAAACGTTGATGAATTAAATTATTACCAATACTGAGAATAAAACAGAAAAGGCTAATGCCGGATAATAAAATAGCTGATCATAAGTCGATGATATATTAATAGAAGTAAGAAATGAATGTTATGCGGCTAAAATAGGGAATGCGGTTTAAAATATAACAAGAATAGATTTAGGAAGCAAACTGGGATCGATGTTGGAATTTGAGGAAATGGATAGCTTAAATGAGTATGTGGGCAAATTTGACTTGTGTTTGGATAATACGATGGAACATTTTACTGTTAGATCGAGAGTAAATAGGGAAAAAAGGAATGATTGTTTAGTAGCGAGAAGTCGCCGTAGTCTAGTTGGTAGTGTGTTGGCCTTATTAGACGAAAGGCCAGGGTTCGAATCCTCGGTCAGACATCAAAAACGAAATATGAAAAAAATATTTCTTCGTCGGCTTCCTCTCAGCAGATTTCTGGCAAAAACTCTGAGAGTAAATAAAATTGCCATGAAGTTTCTCAAAAATCTGGTATAGAATAGCCTTTAAAAATATAACTCTTGACGTCCAATTATTATTATATTATATATACAGCGGACAGCAAAACTCTTACTACCCCAAAATATTTTAGTAACTTCATGAATTTGAAGCAAAAGCAAATAACACTATGCGACAAAATACAAAAAATTAAATACACCAGAGTAACTACTTAGTCTAAGTTGTTCAGTTAGTTTTATATTTTTTATATTTTATATGTTTTATATTTTTGTTTTATATTTTTTAATTAAATTTCCCAATTAAGAATGGCAAAACTTGAAAAAATAGAAAAAAAAAATTATATTTTCCAAATTTACCCCATCAAAACTCATAACATATAAGTTTGAAGAAAATGTTTATGCATACCGTTTTAAAGGCTAATCTCTCCCCTTTCTAAAAAAGAACTTTGGACTTTAAAAATAGGTTGAAGCCTATTTGGGTAATCAATAATTTTGTGTGAAAAGATCAAAAAACCGTTTTGGTCAAATAAAACAAGTTTGGAAGGTTCGAGAACTATTAAAAAAAAGTATTTTTGAGTTCTACTCAATCTAGTGAACAACTTAGGCTATATAGTTATTTGGGTGTACTTTCACTGTCGCACCGTGTAATTAAAGTTTTTATATTTACTTTATTAATTTGTTTCGGTTTTATTATACAAATTTAACATTAACCGTTGAAGCGATTGGATGCAAAATTGGAAAATCTCGTGAATCATTTGAAATAAAAGTTATTAAAAAGTTTTTAAAATATAATTACATATTAAAAAAACTAATATTAAAGAACTGAAGCAAATTTTGCGTGTAAAGGTAATAGAAATATTATAATTATTGTGAGAAGGAAAAGGATAAAAATACGGCTGAACGCCACCAATGTAAATGAGCGATCTGTGGGAAATCAGGAATAATATGTGAAGGTGTGAGCAGGAAGATATTCCACAGTTCCAAAAAATGCTCGAGGATTGACCAATACTCTATTGGCATATTGGGTTCAGGCAATTACTTACGTTTTATGTGTGATGATTGCCTCCAATATTTCCATAATGTAGATAAGATATGGCAATTGAAGAAATTCAAAATAGTGAAAACAAAAATAAACAGAACTTAGTTGAATATAAGGTAGAATTTGAAATGACACTTAAACATAATGAAAACGAAATAAAAAAAACTGTTACATGCGATCGAAAAAAGATATAAATAGAGATTAAAGAAAATAGATGAAGAACAAAAATATTGAGATAAAAATGTTAAAGAAGTAAAAAAGCTGTATGGAGTGATGACGGAACATGAAAACAAAAATAAAGAGATATGTAGCACAAGTAAGCAACAAAGATATGTGTGAGAAAATAGTGGCAACAAATGGTCCAAAAGAGTCCCACTAATAATCAAACTAAAGGAGAAACAGATTATTGAGAAAACTAAAACCGAATTAAATAAGAAGGTCACCACAATTAATTTTAAAATAACTAATGTTGAGGATGGAAGGAATGGTACCGTAGTTATACAGAGTGAAAATATCGCTGAAAGGGAGAAAATTAAAGAAGCAATAGAGAATGAGATAAGTAAAGACTATGAGATAAAAGTCCCAAAACAGGTAGAGATAATTTGTTCTAAAAATATTGAATGTTTGTTTTTTCAAAACATTTATCCCAATATGCACAAATATCTTTTCCTACTTAAAATATTATTAGTGGTATAGCCCAAGTAATCGTGAAATTCGAGAAAATTGAATGACAACGCCTTATTTATAATGCTTAAATTTATAAAAAGATGTTTGCATGTGTAGTAGTAAACCTTTTGCAAAGTGAAATTAAAATTAATTATTCTTATACAGAATTATTTGAACACTCGTGCAGGGTGAAAAAATTAAATTATAATGAATGAGGATGTACCGTTATAATGAAATGAAAAAAGTAGTCCTAACCGTACAACTATTAGTTCCTAAACCAAACACATTTTTGATTCATCAACTTTCAAAGTTACATATTTTATTTAGAAAAAAATATTTATCCACTCACTATTTTCACTCTAGAGTTAATTTTAAAATTTACCGTTATCATAAAGGTAAAGAAATATCAGTAAACAAACCGAATTAAGAATACTGGTTTGAAAAATTATTTTTTTATGAAAAAACTGGATGGGATCAGGGCACAGTTCTCAAAAAATATGGAAGAGCACATATATAACAAGAGATAATCCTCACGACCATACCAAGTCGGATTAACATTTTTTCTATAATCAAGGAAATGCAAGATACATAATTTGCGGTCATAAGGGACTCTAGGACTTAAGATTACTCGGGCATTTTTACTACATAAATAGCCGCTATAAGAGCACCAATTTCCATATCTGTGGAATAGGGAGGGGAAACATTTATCTGCTCAGACAGCCTAAGCGCAATTAGAGCTTTAATAAAAAAAATTATAGTAGAATTTATGACGACATATTGCATTTACAGGCCGGAAAACTCCGTATATTATTATCATATTGTTACCGTATATTGTTATAATCTATCACATTGGCATACAGTGAAATGAATATGCAGACAGAGAAGCTAAAATGACATTAGAACTACACCATACAACTGAAATTCCATATTTCCAAAAGACAATAAGAAACCCTTTTAAAATTATGAGAAGGCGGGAATGTGAAACTACTGGAAGACTGTTAAGACATAATAATAAATAACACCAAACATTACTTTGAGTAGACTGATCCTCCTAAATGTACTAACTGCGATGAGATACTGACTATGTCTCATATTCTGACTAGCTGTCCTATGTCGAAGATGAATGGTTCACTGGAAGAAATGCTTGACTTTAGTAGAACTACTAGACTACATTACCAGAATATTAAAATGTCTGTGGAAACACAATATTGAGAATGTTTAGATTTCATCTTATAACTTCTTACTTAAAATACCATATCTTAAATTTATTTCAGTTTCTAACAATTACAGTTTTAATTAAATTATTTATTATTATGTGTAAATGTGTAAACTTTTGCATGTTTAATGTACATGCATAAAAAATTAATTACATAAACTACTATTTTTATTACTATTAAAATAAACAAATAAATAATAAAAAATTTAGATCAAGGCGAATTTACATTAGTGGCCGGCACAAAGATAACATGATTACAACGTGGCTGTACTGTGAGAAACATGTGTATAACCCAGAAGAAAATTATTAGTATTATTTTCAAGTGTAAAGACAGTATATTTAACTTGACAAATATTCTTCCGAAAATAGAGATAATTCCTCATTGGTATTAGCCAATCCCATCGAATTATTTCTTTGAGCGCATAATTGAAATCCGAAAAAAACGATAAGTACCATCTTCTTTAGAAGCTGAGAAGCAACTGAATCCATTTTTACTTTCTTTTTTACGAACATAGTTGATGTTCGTGCCCTATGTGTGTAAAAAAACCGAAAATGGGGGACAAGTGTGTCGACCACTGACTTATATCAATACCGCAGCAACTCCTTTTTTTTCAAAGAATTTCAAAATAAGAGCGTCACTTTTGCGTTAACATAGCAACATTTGATTTAACTGCATACAATTTGCTATTAACATAACCCTTAATCTTAAGAATGGGAGCGTACACATACATACCACCAAATACAATTAGTAGTCCAAGGGGTCTACTTCAAAATCTTATTAGAGGTATATCTCAAATAATCTAGTAACGATCCCCAAACACAACAACGAGGAAGACTACGATTCAGAAAACTCTCGATCAAACTTATCTAAATTGCAAACGCTTTTTACCCAGGCGCGGTGTACAATTTGAAGAAAAATTGTGTCAAAATCTTAAAAATGGTAACATAGTATTATTCTTTCTGAGGACTTTGAAAATGTCTTTGTGCAGGAATATCAACATAAATAAATCAATTGAATTAAAAGAATGGGTACCCTGGACAAATTTTGAAACTTACAAAATCTTTCCCTTAACAATCGCAGAATTGGCCGTGAAGGTCGAAGGAGTACTTTCTCTCAAAATATATTTTAGACAATGGAATTCCCCAAGGCTCTCCTCTTTCGTAGTTCTATTTACCGTAACGCCAACCCTCCCAAATGAAACCTACACATTTGCAAAATACGAGTATGTCCTAATAATATTTGTAACATTAGAAACGGGGAAAAAAAGTCACGAACCGAAAGAAGAATTTTTGGTTTAATTTTTTCCAAAATTTTCTGTGGAACTACTATGTAAACCAGTTGATAAATGAACTTACTAAAAACGGCACGAATATATCACGGTCCTTAAAATATAGACAATTTTACATGGAATCACCATCACGACTGGACCTCAAAGAAAACCATCAATAGGATAAACATCTTATTAGAGAATGCAGCTGTAAATATGACATACGGATCTATTAACAACTCATCTGATGGGTTTACCTGAATCAGTTTGGAAAACTCTCAGTTCCATACCCGACGCACATCATCTGCAATTGGTAATATAATCTCAATTTTGAGAAAATTTAAAATCTCGTTTCAACAAAAACCAGAAATACCAATTGATTTGAAAAAATCAGTCAAAATAGACAAAAAATAGTACGGATCCCATTTCCTTTAGAAAATTATTCGGCCAAAAAGTAACTACTTTCTCCCACCGATAACTGGTTTACATAGTAGTTCCACAGAAAATTTTGGAAAAAATTAAACCAAAAATTCTCTTTCGGTTCGTGACTTTATTTTCCCCGTTTCTAATGTTACAAATATTATTAGGACATACTCGTATTTTGCAAATGTGTAGGATTTCATTTGGCAGAGAGTTGGCGTATACGGTAAATAGAACTACAGAAAGAGGAGAGCCTTGGGGAATTCCATTGTCTAAAATATATTTTGAAGAAAGTATCCTTCGACCTTCACGGCAATTCTGCGATTGTTAAGGAAAGATTTTGTAAGTTTCAAAATTTGTCCCAGGGTACCCCATTCTTTTAATTCAATTATTATTTATGTTGATATATCCTGACCAAAGACATTTTCAAAGTCCTCAGAAAGAATAATACTATGTTAACCATTTTTAAGATTTTGACACAATTTTTCTTCAAATTGTACACCGCGCCTGGGTAAAAAAGCGTGTTGCAATTTAGATAAGTTTGATCGAGAGTTTCTCGAAAATCGTTTAGCCAATTTTTTTCAAAAATTTTGGAAAAAGTTGGCAGTAGTAGGACGGTAGTATATAGGACGGTAGCCTTCAAGACTATTCAGTCTTTTACCAGGTTTCGATATAGGTGTTAAAATTGCGATCTTTCTTTAATGCGGGTAGGTTAGGTTAGGTCGGAGTGGTAGCTCTGAAAGCAAAAAGCTCACTTGAACACGCATAGCGGCCTGTTGTGATGCCACATGTAAATGCAGTCTCTGCACTGACCAAGTTCTGCCAAAACCAGGAATGAGGAAGAAGCGCAAGAATCAGTGCACATTAAAAGCACGAATA